>CM060922.1:485334455-485459455 GCA_030737875.1 Allium sativum
ACAATAATATCAAACCCGTTTTATCGTATCAAGCATTTTTGACCATTATAAGGTAAAACTCTATCCTCCAATTTGCGTTGCATTGTGCGATGGGATTTGAGTCATATAATGGTTTCATTTTTCTAAAAAGCATTGTGTTGTTTAGCGATTTACTTTATATATACACTGGCAATCCAATGGAGTAAACCTGTTCCGCGTTAGCGGCGTGGTCCTGTGATTAGCCCTATTATTAAATAGGTTAAATATATTTCGCATACCAGTCCCATGACTGACTTGTAGTTTTTTCACTTTTCAAACTTGGGTGCCCTTATTTCCACACAGGCAACCTTGTATATAGGTTTAGCAGACTCATTATGGATAGCTATGGAGCTGAAGATGGATCTTATCATTTCTATTATGTTGTTCAAACTTCATTTAGTATATTATGATTGATTCCGCTGCAGGCATTTTATATTAAGTGGAAAACTGTATTATTTACTAAGTATGATCCTATTATGTTGTGTAACTCTGATGATATATTATTCCCAATGTAATTTGAGATACTTTATCTGCTGTAATTCTATATTTATGTTCTGCTGTTATTGTTTATGTGTTATATTCCAATGATTATCCTTGCTTTCATACTATGGGAGTTTGGGGTCATCACAATTCCCATCTTTTCGTAACAATCAGCTTACTGTCCATGAACCATGGGCCCCATTTAAAACCATATTACAATCCTCCTCATTTTCAAATTTATTAGGTAGAAACTGTTCTCACTAGAAAAAACATCCCATGAACCTTTTGATTTTCACTCCCTTTTAATATAAGCATTCAAATGAACATAATAGGGGTGCCTACGCACCAAATATATGTAGATCGAATGCTTCCATATGTCCTTTGTAGAGTCGAATGCTAGATCATCTAGATCTGCATACTCACCCTTGTCAGCTTTTGAAATTTCAAAATTTTCTACGTCGCCTTCAATCTTGGTGTTTCCTGCAACTACAACTGCCCAAGTATGTATGCCTTGCTTAAAATGCATAATAGAATTTTTTTATATCCGTAGGTTAATGTCTGATCGGTTATTTCCCCTTGTTGATTTTGTTATGCTCCCCACCTATCACAGCCTGAGCAAAAGACTTGTGTCTCTTCCTAACCTCCTTCCATTCCTCTCCTGATCCATTAGTCGTTATGTTATTTTTGTGTGTTTCATCAGAGATAATCGTTGAATTTTGTATTTCAATTTTAGGGTTTAGAGCAGCAGACACCATTTCGTTCATATATATATATATATATATATATATATATATATATATATATATATATATATATCTACACACAATTTCAAACCACTAAGGAATATTCCTTTATGGCAATTAATATTTAATTATATTCTGGCTTTATATTTAATCGGTTTGAATTTCAAACCCTGTATGTATATATTTTATGTGAAACTTGATTTATTAATAACTTCTTCATACAGACTCTCTTTTCAATAAAAATATATGAAAACAGATCAAAATCTCGCTTGGAATACAATAGTATTGTTTTCAAGGACCAATTCTTAATTATCTGAAATCCTTATTTTCAGACCATTAATATTTTATTAATTTATTAGTTTTTATATTTATTACAATTACCTAGGTCTATTTAGGATATATTTTATGGGGTGCTACAAAATATATCCAAATTTACAATAATGATGCAATCACAGAACAATAATAAACATTAGTTATTGAATTTAAAAAGAAATCCAAAAACACCACTATTTCATAAAGAAAATCAAATTATATAGACAGACAAAAGAAAAATTGTAATACCTAGGTAAATTTTAGGGAAAAAAAATCTTTTACGGCCTTTGTAACGGCGGCATCGACATCCTCTCTTTCTTCCTCATCTACCTCCTTAGCCTTCGATTCCAACTTCCCCCCTCTTCCATTGCGTCCATCTCCTTATAAACCTTCAGATCCGCAAAATCCTCTTGATATCAATTTGGATCATCCATCGAAACTTTCCTTTCCTTCTTTTGTCCAATCTGAATATGCCTCTCTATCCAAATCTCAGCCACGCAATATAGGAACTTATCAGCTTCGTCGGTTTGATATTCCAAGGGATGGATCGAAGCGCCTGATTCCAGATCTGGTTATTCAATTATTGGAGCAGCTATTTGGTTGGATTCTTTCTAGACCGTACACTTCCATTTCATGTTGTTTCTAATTTCTTAAAGAGTCGATGGAGATTATTAGGGGATGTGGACATTTCAAATTTTCTAATGAGTCTAATCGTGAAAAAATCCTACATGCCGATCCTATTTTTATTCGTGGAAGGATATTTGTCATTTCTATTTGGGATCCATCTGTAAGTAGTTCCATTAATTAGATTATAAAAGTTCCTGTATGGATCCATTTATATAGAATATCTGTGATTCTTTGGACTTTGATTGGTATTAATTGGCTTGTGAATCATATTGGTCGATTGATTAGTTATGATACTAGTACAGAGAGATTGAATCGGCTTAGATATGCAAAAGGTCTTGTTGAAGTTTCTCTGGATTATGAGCTTCCTGAAACAATTGTGGTCAATAATTTGGGTGATAAGTGTCCCTCAGTGAAGGTTTCTTATGATTGGAAGCCCAAACTATGTACTACTCGTAAGGTCTTTAGGCAAGATACTATATACTTAAAACGACCCAAACTTCCCCGTAAAGGAAAGCCCAGATTGCTTTGAGAACAACACTCATCAGAACATAAACAGAAGGACATTTCATTGCTTATTAAAACAATTACATCAGAGTACAAGAACATATTAGAGTATGAATAAATAATATACAACATAAACATATCAGAGATTTAAATTACATTTAAATAGCAGCGGAAAAATAATACAAAATATAACTGAAAGAAATACACGGATACTGAGCTTTCCGAATATCGCTTCAGCTGTAAACCAGGATCCTGTGAATATAATATCTGCAAAACCAAAACTACTAGCTGCCCATGTGGAAAATATAGGCACCCAGAGTTTAGGTTAAAACAATAAACTCTAGGTCAGACATGGGACTGGTGTGTGAGAACTAAAACAGTTATTAATCTTTAATTTAAAAGTAGGGAAATCATGGGACCACGCCGTATAACACGGAACAGGTTTACTCCACGTGAATCTTAGTTTAGGACAAAACAATGCAATGCTTTTTAGAAAAATGAAGCTATTATAAGACTTAGGTCCCATCACACGATGCAATGCAAGCCGAAGGATAGAGTTTTCCCTTATAATAGCCAAACATGCTTGATACGTATAAAACAAATCTTTTTGATAATACTATAAGTGCATAGTGTTTAAAAACAACTTCAAATATAAATGTATCAATCATAGACGACATGGGCACCATATATCATGTCGCCATACTAGTTCTACAATCAAAACCGCATGATGTCGTATTGGAATTGGATTTCCATCTATGAACCAAGGCAAGGGATTATCCTTACCGGATTCGAGACACTCTAGCCTGTGCCTCAGGATCAGAGCTCTAGTGACCCTTGGATCTTCAGGGCCGGTCCACAAATACTTTAGTAGATTAATTATGCCTGAACAATACGTTTCCCTGCCCTATGGGGCATAAAATCTGAGCCACTAGGGATTCAATATCTGAGGCGCCTCATTCCATCATCCACATAAGTAAAATGTCTGGGTTCCATACCATGACACCACTCCTAGCTAGAAAGAAACATATGTTCTCCCTGCAGTCCTCTCCTATTTTCTGGTCCATACCGGGGTGTGAGGCTCGTGAAGTAATGCTATACACAAAGTTATGCCTAAATAAGCTGTGCTTTGATCATCACCCACAAGGCTCTGCTTTTCAACAAAAGCCTTGATCATTTGCATCTTAGCATGCCACATTGTCAGTCCATACCATACCATTGATTTCTGCCAATATATAACCTCTAAGCTCATACGTCTCAAAGAAGGGTGTTAAGCAAGAGAACAAATTCTCCACCACCAAACAGATATATATTTAGCAGAGATCAAAACAACATAAAGGAATACAACGTCAGACATACCATCCATTTACAAGTCTGTTCTGGGTCTGAACGAAACCGGAGGCACCTCATTCCTCGTCCCATATGTCCAAAACAGGAGAGAGGTCCTCACATATCCGTCGATCTCCAAGTATGATTGGATGATCACCACTTATTACCTTGTCTTGGGTGTACGACCAAATCAAGACATCAGTAATCACCCAAACGATGTGAAGAACTCCGGTCTTCAACCCCTCTTCATCTTCGACTCTTGGTCATCGTATTAATTATTCAGAATGGGTTAAATCTGGCCTTTCCGAATAATTCGCGTATTTTATAATCAAGTGCTATAAAAACACATCATACGCCTCATTCCAATTTAGAATATTCTTTTAATAAAATATTCACATTACTAGGGAAGGTTCCCATTAATTTAATCAAAGATAATTTTTTTAAAATTTATTCTTTAATCTTCCTTTTGATATCGTTTTCAAAGATTTTATTTACTAGTCGAGATCATTAAACCTTACCGAAGTAATCATTTATTTATATTTATTATTCCAATCCCAACCTATTCATCCTATGGAGCAAAACTAGTAGCACTCCATATCTAACACCCATAGTGTTATCGGTAAATTTAATTACCATTTCACGTTTAATCTGATTAAATAATTTAACTATCGCCTGGAGTAAAACTGGTGGTACTCCATTCTTGATCATTTCAAGAATTTGTCAAATCTAATTATTTCATTTCCATTTCAATCAAATTAAAAACTTATTAAAACTACAATTTGGTATTAATATCATAAGTCATTACTTTATGATTATTCAGATTTAGGAAATTAATCTTTATCTTTAACTTGGTTAAAGAACTAATGTCATTTAAAACAAAGTTCACGATAAACCCAAATCATCTTCCATTAACTATGGATTCTTCACGGAAAACAGATCAATATATAATCGATATAAATTTCCGTATCAGACTAATAATATAATTGGAATAATGGCAAGGCCTTTCAAATTCCATATATAGTAATGATCTTCTTTATAGAAGCTTATCTCGATTATTATTACATCGAATTCCCTTCCATTCCAATTTAGGATATTAAATTGGAAAACTTTACTTTGGAAAAATTTCCATTTAGATCTTAATAAAAGATTTAAAAATTCCATTTAAATCTTAATAAAAGATTTATAAATTCCAAGTTATATTTCCACTGTTAATGGATTAAAGAACAAATGTCGTTTAAAACATAGTTCACGATAAACCCACAATCAACTTTCATTTCAATTCTAATTAAACATTAATTAATTAGTAAACTTCTCTAAATCTTAATTAAAAGATTTATTCTTTTCTCATCGGGGTTTAAGAATAGCATTATTTAAGATACCATTCATGACAAACCAAAAATCCAATTTATTTTGTTTAATTCCAAATATATAGTAATTAATTGGAAAACTTCATTAAATCATAATCAAAGATTTATTCTAGTTGATAACTAGTTCATTTCGATAAAAATATATTTTTATCTTTTCAAATATAGAATTTTTCATCCAAAATCTTTCCAAATCACTTATTATGATTTTACATAATTTTTCCATATTTTTAATAATTTTATTAAGGTCCGTACAGTCGGTTTTCAATAACGGCCACCGAACTGCAACCATGGCGACCTTTTTCAAATTTGATTTGGACATAATTTCAAATCCAACCATTATATTTCAAACTTCTTATATTCATTGGAAAGATCTTTTCGATACGAACCCAACAGTTCTAGTTTTAGGAGAATCCGATGGTCAGATCTCCCGTTACGCCAATTTGTAGTTAATGGTCGAAATTCGCGAACGATCGTTGCGCGACACGTTCTATTCAGGCCATTAAATATATAATATATATATATATATATTATATTTCATCGATTTCCATTTAAATCGTATTTTATAAATCATATATATATTTGTTTTAAAATGATTCTAACTTCATTTTCAATTTTAAATCAAAATTGAATATTCTATATCTTTATCATATTAAAATGATAATATTTTCAAAATATTAAATTTTGAAACCACTACTTTTTGATATTCATTATAAAATGAATAACTCAATCGATAAAAAGTGCGTTTAACCACGTAATTATTTCTATTATTCAAAAATATTATTCAACACATGAATATTTTATATCGTTTATACATTCAATAAAAATGATATTTTTATTGATCAGTTTTTTTTAAATTCAAGACATGAATATTTTATTCACTTCATTACATGTTTAAAAATATATTTTTATCTAACTAAAATATTTTAACACATGATTCCCTTTTTCTTCTTCATTTATATGTTAAAGATGACATTTTTAATGTACAAAAATATAACTCAACCAATGATTATTCTCATTATCATTGACATGTTAAATATGACATTTTTTTTAATCTAACAAAATATATTTTAACATATGCTTCTTTTATTTGTTTATACATACAATAAAAACGTGATTTTTATTGTTAAAACATTTAGTCTTAATATATCCTTTATTTTAGAAGATTCTTCGTTTTAAAACAAATTCTTTATTATAAAATGTCCTTTATTACAAAATGTCCTTTATCATGAAATGTCCTTCATTATAAAATGTCCTTTATTCTAAAATGATCTTTAATTCTAAAATGTCTTTATTTCTAAAATGTCTTTATTTTTAAAATGATCTTTAGTTCTAAAATGATCTTTAATTCAAAAATGATCTTTAATTCTAAAATGATCTTTATTATAAAATATCGTTTATTATAAAGCATTGTTTATTTCTGAATCGGAATGCGACTCAATCAATTACCAAATAATATCAGTTATATGGATTTCGTACATCGCATGTATGCAACAATAATGATAAATAATCACCAAACAGTCCATTCACATCCAGAGTGAAATTTACAACTGTGTGAGCATTAAAAAAATAAGTAACGCTCATCACGGCCTGTCAATCCATCGATTGACGTATAACTAAATATTGGGAATAGTGTATGTCAAATATCATCCCAATACCCGTGTGGGGTTTTCAAACAACAACGGTTTATTTAAATAAATCATTGTTTAATAAATTTAACCAATTCTAATTCAGTTTGAATTATTTTCTATTTAACCAATTTTCATTGTTTAAATTATAAATGCATATTTATAATTTAATTTCACTATCACATTAATATTAACATTTTTACTGTGTTAAACATTTCAATATCATAAACAACACACAATATAGTTAATTTAAATCATCCATGGCCTATGTTCATGGAAAGTGATCTAACAGGCACCGTATACAGTTTATAATGATTAAACTGATAAAAATCTACATTGGCGATTCTATATACTGTTCAGTTATGAAAAGAAATAAATAACTATGCAGAAATTTGAACGAGGAGTTCTCACCTTGGTTTCCACTCCGTCATTCTTTAGCAGACGATGGTTTGAATTACGTTTTGCTTACAGTCGATCCCATCGAAATCTATTTCATGCGGTTTTATGTTAAAAATCACATTTTTGAAAAACGATCTTTATAAATAAAAATCACATTTTTATACTGTGTTATTTCTTTTAAAAATCATGTTATGTATGTAACGACCCGCAAATCCGTGCTATCTGAGTTGACTAATAACACCACACGTCCAACCCAAATTGCACAGCCATACGAATCATTATTAGAAAGAATTTAGAGGATGAGAAATAGAAAGAAAGAAATATTAGAATAGAAGAAAACGAAGATCACAACTCACAGCGGAACGAATAAAATATATTATATAACATAACTTTTGAAATACAAATCAGTAACTGTATATATACATACCATGATCAGAGTACAACAGTTATTCCTGGAACAGTTATAAACACCTGTTTCCAGATATAAACATGGTTCATAGCGGAATATATGATAGTCTATAGCTAACTGGTGAAGCCTCCTGCTTCCAGCTCTTCCAATTGAATCTGTGAAATCCCGATTACTTGACTGCCCGTACAAATTTTGGGCACCCAAGAGTTTAGGGAAAACAAAACAAAATAAACTCTGGGTCAGTCATGGGACTGGTGTGAGTAAACTCCAACCACTTGTTTAACTTTCAAAACCCTTTTCGAAAGAAAAGATAATAGTAAGACCAGCCCACACATAAACATGGACGGTTTTTACCTTACTATAACCCAAAAACACTTTGATACGAAAATCCAGTGATATTATAATAATGTTTACATCAAGTAAATAACCAAATAGCAGAGCGCTTGCATCTCACGCTCTACATATATATTTTAAAATAAAAAACCGCATGGCGTTTATTGGAGATTGGATTTCCAACATGACAAGGTATGGAACCACCTTCCGCTAGTGTATCTCTAGAGAGGAATACACTGGGTTCAACAAGAACATCTTGCAACCCGGCCCACACATGACCGACCACTCATTTCGCTTGAGTGTATCGAATGTATATCACCAACGGTTGGGATCAGCAACCGCCTCCCGACTGGGACAGCATCGAATAGAATAAGAAATTAAATGAACCTATAGATAGGTGATTATACATCCTAATGGGTGCGACCCACATAGCCATGCTGCCTGCCCGATTTTTGTCCTTTCCCGGTTGTTGAGGCCTGAGGCTACGAATACTTACCATTCATTGATAGCACAATCACTTTGAATGCCACATTGTCAGATCTGTTAATCACTAGTTGAGTTTGCACAAATATTCTGGATGTTATGCTAAGGGAATAAATCCGTCGCCACGATATATATTTGTACAGACCAACCCATTTGATCATTGGAAATACTCTGTCAGACATTCGTCCATATACGTTCGTTCTGGGACTGAACGAAACCGAAGGCACAATTTCTATTACTGGAAAAAGCCCTTGCACTTTATTCCGTCTTTGATTATCTTCATATAATCTGATTCGCAACGCTACTGCCAATACGGAGTGGTTCTCGGATAATAATCCAACCGGTCTCTCCATATTGACAACGATGGTAAAACTTCGATAGTCTGTGATTTAACTATCGAATAAAAACAAGTGTTCATCCAACATATCAAACAAATCACTGGGCTCTTTAATTAATTATTCATTAATTAAATCACTTTTCCATTTTCTCTATCAATATTTGTTAACCGAATATTTTCAATAACCATATTGGCCATTATGCCATTTGGAAAACGTTTCCAAATATTAACTTCTTTTATTTTCTATATATTAGAAAATATCTCTATTTGCAATTTGGGAACAATTTCAATCACTTATCTCTATCCCGACTATTTTAATTATACTCAGGAAATATTTACTTTTATATTTCCAAAGTTTCCATCACTTGGGATAAACGAATGTTGTGTAAAACATCGTTACAACAACCCAAAATACTTCCTTCAACTGAATCTCTTTAAACATTGATCTTCGAGACCGAGTCTTGCCATTTATCAGCCAATAATAATAATCAATCAAGTTGGGGTATAATTACCTCTCAGACCTTGACTGAAAATATTATTAACTTCAAAACAGGCCAGACTGCTACTCGAATAATCAATACCATATTAAACAAATATTCCATTTCTAAAATGTATATATATTTCTCATTTTGTTTATACTGTTTTATTTTTAAGTTCATTTCCTTATTGAATTCTATATATATCGATACACTGATTCTAATTATCAAATTTTCTTAAAAATATTCTAACTCCTTAAATTTCCGGAAAAATTCGCCATAACCTCCCCTGTATCGGGAGCATCGGGAAATTTCAAATAGCTTCCCCGGTCCTTCTAATCTCAAAAAGAAAAAGAAAAAGCCAAGCGGCTTGTCGATACGGCGCATAAAATCTCATATATGAATTAAACATGTACCTTTTTGTCGAGCACATAAATTTAAATCTTCATATACTTCATATCAAACCTGCTTACACATGTTCACCTGTTTGCAATTCAATTCAACTCAAACCAATCGTTTGAATTCAGTTCCGCCCATTTATTCTTTAATTAGCTTCTTAGCCTATTTCACTTGTTATTTGAACATATCACGTTCAAATATATATTAATTTGTTGATACAACAATCGAATGTCATTTCTAATTCAAGTTTCATATTCGATTTCGAATATGAATTTACACACCCCTTGTCTGATTCAAAGCCCAAATTTCGATTCTAAAATTCCATTAACTAATTTCTTTAAATTAGTCAATTCTAATCAATAATTAAAAATCTGATTTTTTGTTTCAACAATCATCTCATTTACACCACTTGAGTTCGTATTTAATTTACAACTCAAGTCTGGATTTTTCTCATGGCAAATTCGGATTTTATTTCTTTAAAATCCTTTAGTTTATTTAAACAAACCTTTATGGTTTTATAATGGTTCTGGCGCTGCTTTTCTGAAAATTTGATTTTTGACATAACTCAAAATCTATTCGATGAAATCCAGATTTTTCTCCTTCATTAGAAAGCTATTATCAAATCGGTCCTGACGTTTCTTGTTTCAAAGAATTTCGACTTCAATTGAGTTCTATATGTTCAATTGAAGTTCGAATCGCCAATTTACGAACTGCAGCACTGCGGCGAGTTCGTTTTATTTATATTTATATATATAAACTTTTAAACTTTCGTTAAAATGAATCCAACTCCATTTTAACTCCATTTGAATTTCTAATATTCAAACTCCATTTTCCTCTATTTGAATTTCTTGATTCAAATTCCAATCTCACTTTTGAATTCTATTTTCAAATCCCAATTCCTTTTCTATTTGATATTCAAATTCAGTACTTGAATTTCTATTTCAAATCTCTATTCAAACTTCATATTCAATTCTATTTGAGTTATATATTCAAACTCTATTTCGATTATATTTGAAGTTTATATTCAATTCTTCTTTAAATTCTGAATTCAAAACCATATTCAATTCTCTTGAATTCGATATTTCAAATTTCATTACAATTCTACCTTGAGATTCTATATTCAAATTCATTTATTCAAATTCTATTTGAATTGCTATATTCAAATCCCATATTTGAATTCTATTTGAATTCTATTTCAAATTCTATGTTTTAAATTCCATTAGAATTATATAATTCAAATTCTCAAATTCTCTTCCAATTTCTATTATTCAAACCTTATTTCTACTTTAATTTGAATTCCCAAATATTCCAACTCTTTTTGAGTTCCAAGTATTTAAAACTCCTTTTAACTCAAATTCCATATTAATTCTCCTTGGACTCAAATTCCATATTTAAATTTTCCTTGAATTCAAATGCCATATTTAAATTCTTTTTGAATTTAAATACCATATTTATATCTCGTTGAATTCAAATATCATACTTTATTTTCTTGATTTAAATTCCACTTTAATTTCTATATTCAAATCCTTTTTTTTTTAATACCTATATTTGAAATTCATACTTGAATTTAAATATTTAACTCCATTTGGGTTTCTATTTGAAATCCAAATATTCAAAACTTCTTTTAAATTCTATTTGAATTCAAATATTCAAACTTCTTTTCAAATTTCTCTTTATTCAAATTCCCTTTTATTTTACTTGTTTATATTTTTAAACAAAGTATCGCTTCCAATTTCCTTTGAAATAAATATTTTCTACTTTAGAAAAATAGATTTCCCCTTAACAAATTCACACTTATAATTTACTTTTGAATTGTCCAATGATAATTCTTTTCACTTCATTTAAACCTTTGTGTATAAATGAACTACTTGTTTTATTCCTTTTAAAACAAGTTAAATATTTTTATTCCATTTTAAATTCAAATTCTATTTTAGAAAAATATAATTTTCTCTTTTAAATCTCAAATATCCCTTCCGCGGTATTTTTATAAATCAATATTCAAGTCTAGTGATATTTAAAACAATCAAATCACCCAATTTTCAATCATTTGATTTTTAACACATCATATATGAATATATATGAAATCAAACAAACAGCAAACAGATAATATATTTTTGAGGAATCCTGTTGGATTCCTCCAACCTGTTTCCCTGCATCCACAGACGTTAGCACATAAATAGTACCCATTCTGCTTCGTGGCAGAATATCGTGGTATAGAAGGTCATCCACTAATCATAGCGTGGGGCGTATAGGGTAATCATCCGCTATGGTACCGCGGGCATCCGCTAATGAGACTGCGGGAATCCAACCAATCAATTAACCCAATATATATATATAGCCTAAATAACTAATATATATGAAACAACCAGAAAGCATTCACACAAACAACAAACAATTATTTTTAATGAAATAAAAATAATTCTAAAGGTGAGTGAGATTTACTCACCTGATTTTATCGGTCGAACATCCTGTTTAAATGTTGTATCTTCATGGCTACAAATCTACTCAAGTCATCTTGAATGAATTCATTTACACCTACAATTATTTATTTATTTATTTATTTTAACGATTAACATTTGTTTATTTAAATTTACCATAACCCAAATAAACTATCTTATGAATTTAAATTTTGTAAAACATATACCTCGCTTCTTGATTTAGATTTGACCTCACTTTTGCAAAATACTATCTTGATCGCTATGACTTAACCGGCATTGGCATCGATAAATATTCTGCCACTAGCTCCCCATTTCAACTACTCACACAACGGCTTCCCCGTTCCATTTTTGTCGAACTCAGTTCCCTGAAAATCAACCCCACTTAGTGCACCGCACAAATCAAACTACTTCCCTTTCAAAATCCATCAACCCGTATAGTTAAGATTAGTACCCATCGCTGTTTATTGATAGGCCATCCATGCCAATATACCAGTATCCCAAAAACAAGATTGAATCCTCCAACATCCACCTAGCAAGAACACGCACAACCACCTTACTGTACGATATCTTCTCCACTCTCCACATACTGAAAATCCATCTCCAGTTCAGTCAGAGCACCACCACTCCTCCATAAAATTTCGAACTCCAATTAGTGTAATCACCAACATCGACTTCTCTGCAAACCTTCACAACTCACGCTGACAACAAACAATCAACAATCGCCTCCCCTGCTCACCATCGTGACTTCTCAAATCAGCTACGTACGACTCTTTTCAATCACAATCACCTCCTCTGAAGTCGCGGTGATCCCTTCCCCCCCCTAAACACCATATCGCAATGCCAGACTTCACTATCTTCCCTTCCACAGATCTTCCAGCAGTCGCACTATACCCACCCAGACACCACGTCGAACTCAAATAAACCCATCTTCACCCCCAAATTCACGCCTGGAACAAGAATCGAACTCCAGCACAATCCCCTCCATACCCATTGAACCTCATGATATCCAACTGTCGCCCCTTCCAGATCTCAGTTCGACCACGACATCGACCATATCATCGAATCACTCTATCGCACCAATATCCAAACCCCTATACAAGACCTCGCTGCCCTAATCTGCTAGCGCTCCAGATGTATTAGAGAACTCTGTGGCTTTCGAATCGAAGTCCCATTATTTGCAAGCGTCTCTGGCTCATCGTCGAGCTTCGGCGATTCCGATTTCCAATTGCCCTCTTTCTTTCTTTCGTTTTTATTTAATCGGTGAATTTCGATTTACTGGAAAAGGATGAAAGAAAGGGGCTGAAATGTTGGATTTGATAATGAAAACAAATGAAGGGAAGGGCTCATTTTATAGAGTGAATCGGGGGAACAGAAGTAAGAAATCATTAATTCGATGTTTCTCTGATATCAAAGAAGGAAAACATTTCGTACACAAATTTAAAGAAGATGCAGTAACCTATAGGTAGGCTGCTCAGATGATCCTTTGTTAGGAAGGAATAGGCTGTAATTTAAAAATAGTCTTGTGTTAGGAAGGTAGGTCCTCTACTAATTTGAACCATTGCAAATTATTTAATATGATTTACCTTGTGATTTCGAACTCTGATTAAAATGATGACCGATATTTCCAACATTATACGATATTCTGAACTCAACGGGATCATTTTTTTTAATTCAACTGTATAGAAGAGATAATAATTTAGATTAACGATTTAAATTAGACTCGATTTAAAATATATATCGATTTCAAACAATTAAATATATTGATAATAAATAATTATCGATCTAATTCAATTGAAATTTATATTAATCTTTTTAACTTAATTTTAATGGTGAATTCAATTGTTAGTTTCATATCACGACAATTTTATATATTATCGATAATTCCATATTAAAAATTATTTATATTTCCAATTCAACATTCAAAATGAATTTAAATGTTCAATATTAAGTAGCTAAAATCTGGGATGTTACAATGTATATTTTTAAAAATCCCATTTTTATATGCTATATATATATATATATTTATATATTAAAATCCCATTTTTATATAATGTAATCTATATTTTAAAAATCATATTTTTATATTTGAACCTTAATATATAAAAACCCATATTTTTATTTCAAACATTATATGTATAAAAATCATATTTTTATGCTAATATTATACATAAAAATCATATTTTAATATAATGATATTTTTATTTTAAAAACAACGTTATTCATATTTTCAAAATCCTATTTTTAAAACAACGATATATAATTTAAAAATCACATTTTTAATTCAAAGTTATATATATTAAAATCACCCTTTTATTTAAGCTATTTCATTATAAAAATTTACCTTTTAGAACAATGTTATTATATCTTTAAAACAATGTATTTTTATTTTCTAAAACAATGTGTGTTTTTAATTTAAAAAACAATGTATATTTTATTTACAAAAACAATGTATATTTTATTTACAAAATAATGTATATATTATTTACAAAACAATATATATTTTATTTACAAAACAATATATATTTTTATTAAAATTTAAGATTTTAAAACAATATATAAATATATATATACATATTATTTTCTGATTTTTAAATCCACGTATACGGTAAAAAACAAGAAGGAATTATCCTTAATTTTAATTACAAAGTTAATCCCCCTTCTCCCTTACTGTTGAACAACCGAACCCATCCATCATTTGAGAAATCCGACTGTCGCTCGCTATCAGGGGGTCGGACCCCGATCTACACCCATGCCGTCGATTGCCTTCATGTGAGCCAACCACTCCCTTGACACGGATGAACTCGATCACCGGAATAGCCTCTTGATTGGGTCAAGAAGCGCAACTCCAAGTGGAGATTCAAGTATCCTCGTTGAATAAAAAATAATCACCACCATTGAAGTGGTACATCTCCGTGAGTTCTTCAATTTCTTCTTTGGAATCATATGTTAATTGTTTGTGGATTGCTAAAGATTAGGGAATTAATTTTAAATGATTTCATTCGTTCATTTCATAAGAAGGCAGCGCTCTGAAGAGATAAAGGAATTAGGGTATCGCGTATACCAATGGTATAAATTGTGTATTTTATATTATTTAATTATTTAATTCAAAGATAACTTGTTAAACCATCCGAACTCCAAACGAGACCCAACGACTGCTTCCCTAGCTAATTACCCCTATTCCGAACACAATGGAATATGTTTCATAAGCTAATTCGACTGTTTCAGTCAGTTTTTCTTTAAATTAAAATATAAATCATTATATATTGAATTTAAACATACATTTTAATTTACCAGGGCCACATACCGACTCTAAAAATTACAGAAAAATTATATCTAGCTTTATTTTGACAATACGGTCCTAACAAAAATAATTTCGTCGAATTTTGAGACCGTTTGAAAAATGGCCATTTTCTGGTCGATCCAATTTGACTGAAGTTGACAAAACACGTTTTCTTTTGCCACGCTCACATATTAATTCCAAAAATTATGAAAATTGGGATCTAGTAATAATTTGACATTCCAAATCCAACAAAAGTGGTCTCGTCGAAAACGGAGGTCGATTGTAAAATAGCTATATATTATATTAAAAAATATATATAAATTCCATAGCGACTATTCTGAATTTTAAACTGGGCATAACTTTCAATTCCCGCTATGAAATCTGGATTTTTCACATTCATTGGAAAGATATTTTCAAACAGATTCAAATATTTTTGGTTTTACTAAAATCCGATTTATTTTGAATCCTATACATTCATTTGAAATTTGAAATTTGAAATCGAATTTTCAAACAACCGCGCCATTTCAGGCTCGTTTTATAATTAAAATAAATTTATTCGTTCTAACTTCGATTAAAATAAATTTTTAGTCGTTATTATTTAAAATAAATTGTTTTAAATATTCAAAATCCATTAAATTAGCCAAAATAAATATTTTAAATTGGTTTCGATTTTTCGGGTTGTTACAATCTCCCCCGCTCAAAACCTTTTCGTCCTCGAAAAGGAACGGAGCTGAAAGTTGTTTTACTAATCAACTCAACTTTTAATTCCAATCATTTTTCAATTCAGTTCAATATTAAATTCGTGTTAGCTAAATTTATCATTCTTTCTCATATTGGTTAAACTAGTTATCATTCCAATATTTTAATTAGTTAAACTAATTATTAAACATCACAACTAGCAATCTATTAGTTGGTTAACTTTTCAAATATATATAACTTTTATATAGCCAAAAATCATATTTTAGCGCAAATCACAACAATATATTCTAACTATATTTTGGTTCTCACACAAGTCAATTGGAAATATATTGATATCCACTTTCGAAACTCGAACAAAAATACTGATGATGCCATGGTCATCATCAGAACCATCTCCGGGAGACTAGAGTATGATTCTATATTTATCCAGTATTTGAGGCTTCGAATATACATCTCGTCAGGCATATACTCAAAATCTCCCTATACTAGATTGTCGAAATTCAATTTAAAATATAATATTCAAATACGAATAATCGATTTAAAGTTTTAAAACTAATTTGATTTTGAAAATAACACTCTTCGCACTCGTTCTTGGGTACTGCTGATCCTATCTCTAACGAGTCATTCACATTGGATATTACTAATCCAATCTCTGATGAATTCTTTTGTTCGGTTCTAATGTGTCTTGTTCTCGAGCTCTGTAAAACCAAAGCTTTGATACCAAATGAAACGACCCAAACTTCCCCATAAAGGAAAGCCCGTATTACTTTGAGAACAACACTCATCAGAACAAAAACAGAAGGACATTTCATTGCTTATTACAACAATTACATCAGAGTACAAGAATATATCAGAGTATGAATAAATAATGTACAACAGAAACATATCAAAGGTTTAGAATACATTTAAATAGCAGCAACAAAATAATACAAAATACAACTGAAAGAAATACATGGATACTGAGCTTTCCGAATATCGCTTCAGCTGTAAACCAGGATCCTGTGATTATATGTAATGACCCGAACTTCTTCGGTCTTCGAAGAGAAGAGAAAGAACGAACTGTCTGAGAACACGACAGATCAGAACACAACAGAAGAACATTTCATTACTTATTACAACAATTTACATCAGAGTACAAGAATATGCAGAGTATCAACAAATAATGTACATTTGATAAATGACAGAGATTTAAAAATTACAATGCAGAGGAAAATAATACAAAGTCACAACTGAAAGAGATAAACGGATACAGAGCTTTTTTATTATCGTTCTAGCTGTAAACCAGGATCCTATGAATATAAATCTGCAAAACCAAAACTACTAGCTGCCCGTATGGAAAATAGGGGCACCCAGAGTTTAGGCCAAAATAATAAACTCCAGGTCAGTCATGTGACTGGTGTGATAACTAAAACAATTATTTAAAACTTTATTTTAAAATCAGATATATCAAGGGACAACGCCGTATAATACAGAACTGGTTTTCTCCCAAGAATATCAGTGCATATAACAAAACATCGCAATGCTTCTTGGAAAAATTAAGCTATTGTAAGACTTAGGTCCCATCACACAATGCAACGCGAGGCGAAGGATAGAGTTTCACCTTATAATAGCCAAACATGCTTGGTAAGTTTAAAACAAATCATTTTGATACTATTATAGTGTAAAGTATATGAAAACAACTTCAAATATAAATGTATCAATCATAGACGGCATAGTGCCCCATCCCACTATGTCGCCATACTAGGCTCTACAAATAAAACCGAATATCACGTATTGGAAATTGGATTTCCTTCATGAGCCTAGGCAAGGGATGTACTCCTAACCGCTTTGAGACACACTAGAAAATGCCTCGGGACTACACACTTTGGGTAACTCCTGGATCCTCTAAGGTCGGTCCTCTCTTACGTTTGAGGATTGGAAATTCCTGAACACACATTTCCCGATTCTATAGGACTTATCCATCGGCTCAGTAGTAATTGTTATATCCGAGGCGCCTCTCATTTCAACAACCACAAAGGTAAAAATAATATAAATGTCTAGGCTTGCAAAACCCCGACACCACCCATAGCTAAAAAGAAATGTCATGTCCTCCTTGGGTTCCCTTACCCTGTTTTTAACTTATACGAGGTGTGAGGCTCGCGAATTAACTCTATACACAAAGCTATGCTATATTAAAGCCGTGCTTTGATCATCAACCACAAGACTTTTCTTTTCAGCAGAAGCCTTGCTCATTTGCATCTCAGCATGCCACACAGGCAGTTCATGCCATGCGACTGATATCTGTCGATATACAACCTCTAAGCTCGTACGTCTTAAAGAAGGGCGTTAAGCAAGAGAATTAATTCTCCGCCACCAAACAGATATATATTTAATAGAAATCAATCAACACAGAATAAAATCCAATGTCAGACACACATCCATTTACAAGTTCATTTTGGGTCTGAATGAAATCGAAGGCACCTTATTCCTCGTCCCATATGTACAATACAGGAGAGAGGCCCTCGCATATCCGTCGATCTCCAAGTACGTCTGGACGATCACCACTTATTACCTCGTCTTGGGTGTACATTCAATTCAAGACATCATTAATCATGCAAACGATGTGAAGACCTCTGGTCTTCAACCACCGTCTTCATCGTCAACTTATCGTCGAATCAGTTATTCAGAATGGGTATAAAACTGGCCTTTCCGAGTAACTCACGTATACAATATACAAAAAGCACAACATACGCCTCATTCCACTCCAGAATATTCTTTTATTCAAATATTCTTATACTTTGGGAAAGGTTCCTATTAATTTTATCAAAGATAAATCCTTTAAATTTATTCTTCAATCTTCCTTTGGATACCATTCAAACCATATTAAGTTTTTTCCAAACTAGTTAACGCACCTTACCGAAGTAATCATTTATTTAATTTCCCAATCCCAACCTGTTTATCCCATGGAACAAAACTGGTATTACTCCATAACTAACACCACGGTGTTATCAGTAAAATTAATTACCATTTCCCGTTCAAATCTAATTAAAGATTTAACTATCGCTTGGAGCAAAGCTGGTGCTACTCCATTCTCGATCATTTCCCAAATTTGATAATTTAAATTATCAATTCGCATTTCAATCTAATTAAAGATTCATTAAAACTCCACTTAGTTTTAATCGTCCCAAAAATCAATATTAATGATTATTTAACTTTGGAAACACAAACATGTCGCATCGACAATCTACACCTTACTATTGATTTATGTTGATATATAACCTTTAAGCTCGTACTTCTTAGAGAAGGGTGTTAAGCAAGAGAATAAATTCTCCGCCACCAAACAGTTGTATATTTAGCAGAGATCAACCATACAGTTCGAAATACAATGTTAGACATGTAATCTTGTCTTTAACTGGGTTAAAGAACTAATGTCGTTTGAAATACAGTTCACGATAAACCCAAATCACATTCCATTAATCATGGAATCTTCACGGAAAACATATCAATATATATAATTGATATCAATTTCCGTATCCAACTAATAATATAAATGGAATAACGACAAAGCCTTTTAAATTCCATATATATTAACAATCTTCCTCCACAGAAGCTGATTTCGATTATTATCAAATCGAATTCCATTCAATTCCAATTTAATATATTATAATATATTAAATTGTAAAACTTTACTTTGGACAATCCCCGTTAAATCTTAATAAAAAGATTTATAAATTCCAAGTCACATTTCACAGTAAATCGGGTTAAAGAACGAATGTCGTTAAAATATAGTTCACAATAAACCCAATTCACATTCCATTTTCAATTCCAATTAAATGTCAATTAATTGGAAAACTTTACTTTAAGTCTTAGTTAAAAGATTTATTCTTTTCACACTGGGTTTAAGAACGATGTTAATAAAGACACCATTCACGACAAACCCAAAATCCAATTCTATTCAATTCCAATTAAATATTAATAATTGGTAAACTCTTCTAAATCTTATTCAAAATATTTAATCTTTTCTCAACTGGGTTTAAGTATAGTGTCATTTAAAACACAGTTCACGACAAACCCAAAATTCAATTCAATATTAAATACAAGGCTCTGAATAGAAATTATATCGACTTATATTTAATACCAAATTCTGAAATCAACAAATATCGTATTGGGAATAACGATATATATATATATATATATCTTCCAAATTCCTCCACAATATCCGTATAATCACGGAATCCAATATCGAAATATTCTGAAGATAATTTCATTTTAAATCCATTCCAATTCGTATATTGGAAATTGTGGTTATTTTTAAAACCATTTCAAATCTAATATATTTATTTAAAAATATTGGATTATAATTCTAGTTCATAACTAGTTAATTTTGATAAAAATATATTTTTATCTTTTCAAATATGAATTTTTCATCCCAATTCTTTCCAAATCATTTATTATGATTTTACATAAATTATTGATATTTTTAATAATTTTATCAAGGCCCGTACAGTCGATTTCCATAAACGGTCATCGAACTGCACTTACAACGACCTTGTCCAAATTTGATTTGGACATAATTCCAAATCCAACCGTTAGATTTCAAATCTCTTACATTCGTTGGAAAGATCTTTTCGATAAGAACCCAATGGACCCGTGTTTAGGAGAATCCGATGGTCGGATCTCCCGTAATGTCCATTCGAAGTCGATGGTCGAAATTCACGAACTACTGCTGCGCGGCACGTTCTATTCAGGCCATTATATATATATATATATATATATATATATATATATATATATATATATATATCGTCGATTTCCATTTAAAACGTATTTTATAAATCGTTTTAAATTCGTTTTCAAAACGATTTCAACTTCATATTCAATTTTAAATCAAAATTGAATATTCCATATCATTAATATATAAATGATAATATTTTCAAAACATTAGATTTTGAAATCACTTCCTTTTCGATATTCATTATAAAAATGAATAAAATCGATATAAATATCGTTCATGTCAAAATGGCGTTAATCTAATCAACACGACTTTTTATATTTAAATATTTTCATGTCTGTCCAAAATCGGACATCAAAATCATATTTTGATCCATTACCGAATATTATTTCAAAATATTAGTTATTTTCAATATTCATTATTCGCCATTTTAAAATATTATTTAATTTAAAATCTTCGTTCTTTTCGAATTGGAATCAGGCACAATCAATTACCATATAATTTTATTTATATGGATTTCATACACACATGTACACATCAATAATCAAAAACAATCATCCATCATCCAGAGTGCATCACACAACTGCATAAGCATTAAATATAAATAATTAACGCTTACAACAGTCTGTCAACCCATCGATTGACATACAACTAAATATTGGGATTAGTGTATGTCTAATATCTTCCCAATACCCGTGTGGGGTTTTAAAACAAGAAACACTATTACTATTTGTGCAGTTGGGCGATGTATAAAATCACTACATGAAAAAGATGATTTTGCAGCGGTGAAATCCGCTGGTAATCCGTCGCTATATAGGCATTAGCGACGGATTACTCGCGGATCCGAGTGGTAGATAAATTTCACGACGGTATTTGTGTCAAACTTTTGCAATGGATTTTAGCGTGAGTTCTCCGACCATTTTCCGTCATTTCTCTCAATATAAAATTTTAATTTTAAATTATTTTAAAATTTATTTACCGACGATTTAGTGACGAATATGTATTTTTGATAAATTATTATTTATAAATATCCGTCGGTAATCCCTTGCTAATTAGCAAGGGACTTGCGACGAAATACATTTTATTTAAAATATTCGTCGGTGATCCCTTGCTAATTAGCAAGGGATTAGCGACGTATTTTTGTTTATGTGACCATTTCATTTACTATCATTAGTCGGCAATCCGTCGATGTTCCCCTTCTAATCTGCCTATATATATATATATATATATATATATATATATATATATATATAACCAATATCATCCAATTATGAATGCTGAAATAAATAGCATACCTAAAAAGCAAAGTTAAATTTGCCAACGATATTAATTTTCAACTGAAAAGAACATTCGTAATCACATACAATAAAGAGCATCCATAATCCTTCTCCAATTCATACACGAAGTTGAATTATGATCGACAAAAGTATTCAGCTGCAGCTAACATTATCCCATATACAAACACATAAAATGCTGCACTAATTTGTGAAGACCCGCAACTTCCCCATAAAGGAAAGCGTCGGATAGTTCGAGAACAAGCCACAACAGAACACATACAGAAGAACATTTCATTGTATATTACCACAATGCATCAGATTACAAGAATATACAGAGTATAAATGAATATTACACAGAAATATCAGGGATTTAAATTACATTTAAATACATAGCAGCGGAAGATAATACAATACACAACTAGAATGAGATATACCGATACAAAGCTTTCCGGATATCATTCCAGCTGTAAACCAGAATCCTGTGAATATAAATCTGCAAAACCAAAACTACTAGCTGCCCGTGTCAAAAATAGGGGCACCCAGAGTTTAGGTTAAAACAATAAACTCCAGGTCAGTCATGGGACTGGTGTGAGAACTAAAACAGTTAATCTTTATTTTAAATCATTAGGTAAATCAAGGGACCACGCCGTATAACACGGAAAGGGTTTCCTCCCAAGAATACCAGTGCATAAAACAAACAGCGCAATGCTAAATAAAGAAAAATGAAGCTATTGTAAGACCCAGGTCCTATCACACAATGCAACGCAAGCCGGGGGATAGGGTTTTTACTTATAACAGCCAAAGAATGCTTGATACGTTTAAAAGAAATCATTTGATACTATTATAAGTGTATAGTGTTTAAAACAATTTCAATCATAAGTATCAATCATAGGCGGCATGAGCGTCCCATGCCACTATGTCGCCATATATAGGTTTACAAATAAAACCGCAAATGTCACGTATTTGGAAATTGGATTTCCGTCTATGAACCGAGGCAAAAGATAGTCCTCAACCGATTCGAGACAATCTAGCCCATGTCTCAGGATCAGAGCTCGAGTGACCCTTGGAGCGACAGGGCCGGTCCACCGATGTGGATTAAACTTAAACCCTAAACATGCGTTCCCCCGCCCTATGGGGCGTAAATGAGCCAATGAATGACTCTATCGGACCCGGATCGTCCGATCAAACCGAGGCGCCTCGCAACAGCAACAACCACATAAGTCAAACTCGTCAGGGCGTGTAAAACCACTGACGCCATTTCTAACTAGAAAGAAACGCATGCCCTCCCTGAGGTCCGTCTCCCGTTTTTGGTTCATACCGGGTGTGAAACTCGCGAAGTAAACGTTACACAAAGCTACGCCACAAAGGCCGTGCTTTGATCATCACCACAAGACTTTGCTTTTCAACAGAAGCCTCGATCAATTGCCACTTAGGCATGCCACACAGGCAATTCACTCCATGCGTTTGATATGCATCAATATATAACCCCTGAGCTCGTACGTCTCAGAGAAGGGCGTTAAGTAAGAGAATAAATTCTCCGCCGCCAAACAGATATATATTTAATAGAGATCAATCACACGGACTAAAATCCAATGTCAGACACACAGTCCATTTACAAGTCCGTTCTGGGTCTGAACGAAACCGGGGGCACCTAGTACCCCGCATATCCATCGATCTCCAAGTACGTCTGGACGATCACCAACTGTTTCCATCTTCTTGGGTGTACAGCCCAATCAAGATCATCAGTAATTACCCAAACGACGTGAAGACCTCCGGTCTTCGACCATCGTCTTCATCTTCGACTTATCGTCGTATCAGTTATTCAGAATGGGATAAACCCGGTCTTTCCGAATAACTCACGTATATTTTAAATAAGTGTTACACAACACAACATACGCCTCATTCCAATTCATCAGTCACTAACCGTAAATTAATCAAGAGAATAATTCCCCGAATATTAACCCCGAAGGCCGAAACCAACATCAGATCAATATCCAGAAAACCAATATGCTTAGCTAACCGACAGTTAATTTCTGATTTCACATTCATAGGGAAAAGTTCCCATTAATTTTATCCAAGATAATTTCTTGAATTTATTCTCTAATCTTCCTTTGAATTTCGATTTAACTAGTCGGAATTAGTGAACCTTACCGTAGTAACCATTGGTTTTAATTTCCCAATCCCAACCTATTCATCCCATGAAGTAAAACTGGTAATACTTCATATCTAACACCACGGTGTTATCGGTAAATTCAATTACCATTCCACATTCAAATCTAATTAAAGATTTAACTATCGCCTGGAGCAAAACTGGTGGTACTCCATTTTCGATCTTTTCAATCTAATTAAAGATTCATTAAAACTCCACTTAGTTTTAATCTTTAACTGGGTTAAAGAATCAGTGCCATTTAAAAACACAGTTCACGATAAACCCAAAATCACATTCATTAATTATCGGGTTAAAGAACGAGTGTTGTTTAAAACACTGTTCACGATAAACCCAAAAATCAATATCAATTCAATTCCAATTAAATATTATTTAATTGGTACACTTCATTAAATCTAAATAAAAAGATTTAATCTTTTCTCAACTGGGTTCAAGAACAGTGTTAGTGAAGACACCATTCACGACAAACCCAAATCACATTTGATATTCAATATAAGGCTCTGAATAGAAAATATATCGGCTTATATTCAATATCAAATTCTACGATTAACAAATGTCGTATTGGAAATAACGATATAAATATATATCTTTCAAATTTCCATAACAGCATCTGTATAATCACGAATTCCAACATCGAAATATTCCGAAGACAATTTCGATTCAAATCCATTCCAATGCAATCATTGGAAATTTTGGTTATTTTTAAAACCCTTTTCGAATTCAATTTATTTATTTAAAAATAAATAGAATTATAATTCTAGTTCAAAACTAGTTCATTTCGATAAAAATCTATTTTTATCTTTTCAAATATGGAGTTTTTCATCCCAATTCTTCTCAAATCATTTCTTATGATTTTACACAAATTATTACTATTTTTAATAATTTTATCAAGGCCCGTATAATCGATTTCCATCAACGGCCATCGAACTGCACTTACAACGACCTTTTTCAAATTTGATTTGGACATAATTCCAAATCCAACCATTAGATTTCTAATTTCTAATATTCGTTAGAAAGCTCTTTTCGATACGAACCCAATGGTTCCGGTTTTAGGAGAATCCGACGGTCGGATCTCCCGTAATGTCCGTTTGAAATATATGGTCGAAATTCACGAACTGCCGCGGCGCGGCGCGTTCTATTCAGGCCATTATATTATATATATAATATATACTTCATCGATTTCTATTTAAAACGAATTATATAAATAGTTTTAAAATCGTTTCAAAAGCAATTTCAACTTTCTTTTCAATTCAAATCAAAATTGAATTCTTCTTTATAAATTCGTTTTAAAATTCATTTCTATTCAATTCAAGTTTCAATTCAATTTGAATTCATTTCAATTCGCTTTCAATTCAATTTGAATTCGTTTTCAATTTAATTCAATTCCAAAGTCGTTTTCTATTCGATTCAATTCAAATTGGTTTTCTATTCGAATCAAATTCGTTATATATTCAATCGAAATCACATTCGTTTTCTATTCAATTCATTTCGAAATCGTTTTCAATTCAACTCATTTCGAAATCGTTATATATTCAATTCATTTCGAAATCGTTGTATATTCAATTCATTTCGAAATCGTTATATATTCAATTCATTTCGAAATCGTTATATATTCAATTCATTTCGAAATCGTTATATATTCAATTCATTTCGAAATCGTTATATATTCAATTCATTTCGAAATCGTTATATATTCAATTCATTTCGAAATCGTTATATATTCAATTCATTTCGAAATCGTTATATATCGATATAAATATCGTTCACGTCAAAATGGCGTCAAACTAATCAACACGGCTTCATAAATTTCTATTTTCAAATATTCTATTTCAAATATTTCTTTTTCAAAATAGTTGTTATTATCAAAATATTTCGTTCAACACATGACCAATCTCAATGGATGAGTATTGTCAACACATGAACCTTTATTTTATATTATTCTTTATTTTTCAAATTGGAATGAGGCCCAATCAATCACCATATAATGTTAATTATATGGATTTTCGTACAACACATGTATATCATAGCATTGAAAAATAATCAACCATCAACCAAAGTGCACTACACTGTATAAGCATCAAATATAGATATCTAACGCTTATAACAGCCTGTAAATCGATCGATCGACATATTTAATCAATCAGGATGAGTGAACTTCAAATTTCATCCTAACACCCGTGTGGGGTTTCAAACAATCCAACACAGATTTTAGTTGTGCAATTGGGCGATGTGTAAAATTTATCGTCCCAATCAATGTCATTCAGATAGGTGTACATAAACAAACCGTCCGGTTTGTAAATGAATATTTTATTTTATTCACATTCACGTTAAAAATTATATTTTTAACGGCAAAACATTTTATTCCAACATATGAATTTCTATTCAGTTCATTCTTTAAATAAAATGATATTTTTATTTTTCTAACTTATTTTAGAAAATTTCGGCGGCATAACGGCACGATACTAGAAACGGGACGAGGCCTAGCCTTATCCCCGGTCTAGTGAAGGCCCACGCCATTCACACATCAATCAAATCAATTCATTTCACCAAACAATTCAATTTCAAATCAAATCATCTAACTAATCTATGCAACCAAACAAACAAGTCCATGGTCTGTGGACGATTGTGTCGGGTGCTACTAAGCACCGTCTGCATCCTAGTAAATATATATAACTAGAAATGAAATTGAAGAGTGAGAAATTCTCACATATAGCTATCCTAGCTCCACGGCACTTCATTGATAGAAATCTTCATCGCTATCGCATCTTCGTCATCTTCGTTGCTGCTTTCACTACATATGTAAAAATCACATTTTTACTTCGCTATTCCATATATAAAAATCGAATATTTACTTCGTTATCATATATAAAAATCGAATTTTTACTTCGTTGTTCAATATATAAAAATCGAATTTTTACTTCGTTGTTCAATATATAAAAATCGAATTTTTACTTCGTTGTTCAATATATAAAAATCGAATTTTTACTTCGTTGTTCAATATATAAAAATCGAATTTTTACTTCGTTGTTCAATATATAAAAATCGAATTTTTACTTCGTTATCATATAGATAAAAATTCCATTTTAAAAATATAGATTTCGCCTTTCTTCTTTTTCCCTTCAAAATCAAATCTTTATCACTCGTTATGGATAATAAAAATCATAACTTCCTTGTTGCAAAAATCTATATTTTTCCCGAAGTAAAAAATCATATTTTTACTTCACTACTCATCTCAAAATATCGTCTTTTCTATTTTAAAGATTTTACCTTTTCAAACATCACTATAAAAATCCCATTTTTATTTTGCTACCTATATAAAGATGATATTTTTAATATTCCTATCATGTAAAAATTATATTTTTAATTCTCTACATAAACAAAAATCATATTTTTATATCATCTATATAGTAAAGACTATATTTTTGATACTTTAAAAATATAAAAATCATATTTTTAATACTTTAAAAATATAAAAACTATATTTTGATATGTAAAAATCCCATTAAAGTATGCATAAATAAATAAAACAAATCAATTTTATAACAAAATAAAATTCAGTTTTAGAACATATAAAAAAAAACAGTTTTTTTTTATTACCTGAAAAATATACAACTCACTGTGAATCGAAGGGGGGAGTGCTCCACATGCTAGGGGGGTCGGCGGCAGACTTCTGCGTCGGAGGGTGGTGGCCGAGGCTGTCTCGAATCGGTGGTGGGGGAAGCAACTTCGATTGGCGGAGGATCGAATGGCGACGGGCTCGTGAGATCTTCGAACTCGCGATGGAGGCTGGAATCGATGGGGGCGGGGAGGAGATGGATTGACACTTTTGAAGGAGGGGGCGGAGCGGCGACCGACGATGGGAGGAGCGGATTCCGTCGAGATGTTCGAGTCTTTTTTTTTTCTGTAATGAAATCGGGTTTGGGGAATTAAGGGGGGGCCAGAGTTAAAAGGGGGAAAGGGTTTTTTTTTAATTAATTAATTTTCAAAAAGTTAACTTTTACATACGACCTCGAAACGAGGCCCACCGCCTGTCGTCCATAGCGTTTTACCCCCATTCCGAACACAATGGAATATGCATCGCAAGCTGATTCGATTGTTACAATCAGTTTCCGTTGAATTTACATTTAAATCATTATATTGAATTTTAAACGTACATTTCAAATTACCGGGGTCACATACTAACTCAAAAAATTCCCGAAAAATATTTTCTAGCTTCGTATTGGCGATACGGTCCTAATAAAACTAGTTTCGTCGAATTCTGAGACCGTTTGAAAAATGGCCATTTCCCAGTCGATTAAAATCAACTGAAACTGGTCAAACGCGTTTTCCTTTGCCACGCTCACATATTGAATCGAAAAATTATGAAATTTGAAACCTAGCAATAACTTGACACCACAGACCCAACAAAACTGGTTTCGTCGAAATCCGAGGTCATTTGCAAAATGTCCATTTTTAAGGGCCTGAATTCCATAGCGACTATTCAGAATTTTCAACTGGACATATCTTTTGATTCCCGCTATGAAATCTTGATTTTCCGGATTCGTCGGAAAGATACTATCAATTAGATCCTAATGTTTTTGGTTTCACTAAAATCCGGATTGTTTTGCACCCGGTACATTCAATTGAAGTTTGAAATCGAATTATCGAACTACCGCGCCATTTTCAATTCTATTTATAATTATATATAATTATTTATATTCTAACGACGACGCGTATAATATATACGTTCGAATTATATTCAAAATAAATTTCCGTCGATATTATTTAAAATAATTCATTTTAAATAATCAAAATTCGCTAAAATTGCCAAAATAAAAATTTTAAACTGGCCCAGATTTTCGGGTTGTTACAATCTCCCCCACTTAAAACTTTTCGTCCCCGAAAAGGAACAAAGTCGAAAGTGGTTTGATTAATCAACTCTACGTTCGATCTGGCTTCCATTCCCCAACTTTTCAGTTTCTGAGAATTTTCCAAAATTTGGCTAACACCCTAAATTTTTGAAAAATTTCGCCATAATCTCCCCTGCACCGGGAGCATCGGGGAATTTCAAATAGCTTCCCCGGTCCTTCAGATCTCAAAAAGAAAAAGAAAAAGCCAAGCGGCTAGCCAATAGGCTCATAAAATCATCATCACCCAAACAAAACAGTAAATTTTGTAGTAAACATGTACCTATTTGTCGGGCAAACAAATTTTATTCTCTGCTCTAGCCTCCATGCTATGACCTGTTCAAGGTAAGTATATGTATATGCAAGCAAATGCGACCAATTTTCAATATAATTCAATTAGGCTAAATGGTTCAAAATTATCAAACAAATGAACAAACAACACAAACATCAATCAATTAGTGGATTAACGTTTCAAATTCATAATTTTACTACATATAAAGAAAATCATGTTTTTGATGCCAATTCACAACAATAGATCCTATATAGTTTTTGGTTCTCACACCAGTCAATAGGAAATATATAGAAATCCCACCTTCGAAACTCGAACATAAATGCTGATGATGTCATGACAATCATCAGTACCATCTTCGGGCGACTAGAATGTGATTCCATATCTATCCAGTATATTAAAACTTTGAATATACGTTTGCAAGGCGTATATGCAAATTCTTTATATACTGAATTGTCCAAAATCAATATAAACGAATAATCAAATACGAATAGTTGATTTAAATTTTCAAAACAAAATTTGTTTTCATTTGAAAAATATACTCTTCACACTCGTTCTAGGATACTACTGATCCTATCTCTAACGAGTCATTCTAATTGGACATTGCTAATCCAATATCTGATGAATTCTTTCGTATGGTTCTAATGTGCCTTGTTCTCTAAGCTTTGTAAACCCAAAGCTCTGATACCAACTGTGAAGACCTGCAACTTCCCCGTAAAGGAAAGCGTCGGATAGTTCGAGAACAAGCCACAACAGAACACATACAGAAGAACATTTCATTGTATATTACAACAATGCATCAGATTACAAGAATATACAGAGTATAAATGAATATTACACAGAAATATCAGAGATTTAAATTACATTTAAATACATAGCAGCGGAAGATAATACAATACACAACTAGAATGAGATATACGGATACAAAGCTTTCCGGATATCATTCCAGCTGTAAACCAGGATCCTGTGAATATAAATCTGCAAAACCAAAACTACTAGCTGCCCGTGTCAAAAATAGGGGCACCTAGAGTTTAGGTTAAAACAATAAACTCCAGGTCAGTCATGGGACTGGTGTGAGAACTAAAACAGTTAATCTTTATTTTAAATCATTAGGTAAATCAAGGGACCACGCCGTATAACACGGAACGGGTTTCCTCCCAAGAATACCAGTGCATAAAACAAACAGCGCAATGCTAAATAAAGAAAAATGAAGCTATTGTAAGACCCAGGTCCTATCACACAATGCAACGCAACCGGGGGATAGGGTTTTTACTTATAACAACCAAAGAATGCTTGATATGTTTAAAAGAAATCATTTGATACTTTTATAAGTGTATAGTGTTTAAAACAATTTCAATCATAAGTATCAATCATAGGCGGCATGAGCGCCCATGCCACTATGTCGCCATATATAGGTTTACAAATAAAACCGCAAATGTCACGTATTTGGAAATTGGATTTCCGTCTATGAACAGAGGCAAAAGATAGTCCTCAACCGATTCGAGACAATCTAGCCCATGTCCCAGGATCAGAGCTCGAGTGACCATTGGAGCGACAGGGCCGGTCCACCGATGTGGATTAAACTTAAACCCTGAACATGCGTTCCCTCGCCCTATGGGGCGTAAATGAGCCAACGAATGACTCCATCGGACCCGGATCGTCCGATCAAACCGAGGCGCCTCGCAACAGCAACAACCACATAAGTCAAACTCGTCAGGGCGTGTAAAACCACTGACGCCACTTCTAACTAGAAAGAAACGCATGCCCTCCCTGAGGTCCGTCTCCCGTTTTTGGTTCATACCGGGTGTGAAACTCGCGAAGTAAACGTTACACAAAGCTACGCCACAAAGGCCGTGCTTTGATCATCACCACAAGACTTTGCTTTTCAACAGAAGCCTCGATCAATTGCCACTTAGGCATGCCACACAGGCAATTCACTCCATGCGTTTGATATCCATCAATATATAACCCCTGAGCTCGTACGTCTCAAAGAAGGGCGTTAAGTAAGAGAATAAATTCTCCGCCGCCAAACAGATATATATTTAATAGAGATCAATCACACGGACTAAAATCCAACGTCAGACACACAGTCCATTTACAAGTCCGTTCTGGGTCTGAACGAAACCGGGGGCACCTAGTACCCCGCATATCCATCGATCTCCAAGTACGTCTGGACGATCACCAACTGTTTCCATCTTCTTGGGTGTACAGCCCAATCAAGATCATCAGTAATTACCCAAACGACGTGAAGACCTCCGGTCTTCGACCATCGTCTTCATCTTCGACTTATCGTCGTATCAGTTATTCAGAATGGGATAAACCCGATCTTTCCGAATAACTCACGTATATTTTAAATAATTGTTACACAACACAACATACGCCTCATTCCAATTCATCAGTCACTAACCGTAAATTAATCAAGAGAATAATTCCCCGAATATTAACCCCGAAGGCCGAAACCAACATCAGATCAATATCCAGAAAACCAATCTGCTTAGCTAACCGACAGTTAGTTTCTGATTTCACATTCATAGGGAAAAGTTCCCATTAATTTTATCCAAGATAATTTCTTGAATTTATTCTCTAATCTTCCTTTGAATTTCGATTTGACTAGTCGGAATTAGCGAACCTTACCGTAGTAATCATTGGTTTTAATTTCCCAATCCCAACCTATTCATCCCATGAAGTAAAACTGGTAATACTTCATATCTAACACCACGGTGTTATCGGTAAATTCAATTACCATTCCACGTTCAAATCTAATTAAAGATTTAACTATCGCCTGGAGCAAAACTGGTGGTACTCCATTTTCGATCTTTTCAATCTAATTAAAGATTCATTAAAACTCCACTTAGTTTTAATCTTTAACTGGGTTAAAGAATCAGTGTCATTTAAAAACACAGTTCACGATAAACCCAAAATCACATTCATTAATTATCGGGTTAAAGAACGAGTGTTGTTTAAAACACTGTTCACGATAAACCCAAAAATCAATATCAATTCAATTCCAATTAAATATTATTTAATTGGTACACTTCATTAAATCTAAATAAAAAGATTTAATCTTTTCTCAACTGGGTTCAAGAACAGTGTTAGTGAAGACACCATTCACGACAAACCCAAATCACATTTGATATTCAATATAAGGCTCTGAATAGAAAATATATCGGCTTATATTCAATATCAAATTCTACGATTAACAAATGTCGTATTGGAAATAACGATATAAATATATATCTTTCAAATTTCCATAACAGCATCTGTATAATCACGAATTCCAACATCGAAATATTCCGAAGACAATTTCGATTCAAATCCATTCCAATGCAATCATTGGAAATTTTGGTTATTTTTAAAACCCTTTTCGAATTCAATTTATTTATTTAAAAATAAATAGAATTATAATTCTAGTTCAAAACTAGTTCATTTCGATAAAAATCTATTTTTATCTTTTCAAATATGGAGTTTTTCATCCCAATTCTTCTCAAATCATTTCTTATGATTTTACACAAATTATTACTATTTTTAATAATTTTATCAAGGCCCGTACAGTCGATTTCCATCAACGGCCATCGAACTGCACTTACAGCGACCTTTTTCAAATTTTATTTGGACATAATTCCAAATCCAACCGTTAGATTTCTAATTTCTAATATTCGTTAGAAAGCTCTTTTCGATACGAACCCAACGGTTCCGGTTTTAGGAGAATCCGACGGTCAGATCTCCCGTAATGTCCGTTTGAAATATATGGTCAAAATTCACGAACTGCCGCGGCGTGGCGCGTTCTATTCAGGCCATTATATTATATATATAATATATACTTCATCGATTTCTATTTAAAACGAATTATATAAATAGTTTTAAAATCGTTTCAAAAGCAATTTCAACTTTCTTTTCAATTCAAATCAAAATTGAATTCTTCTTTATAAATTCGTTTTAAAATTCATTTCTATTCAATTCAAGTTTCAATTCAATTTGAATTCATTTCAATTCGCTTTCAATTCAATTTGAATTCATTTTCAATTTAATTCAATTCCAAAGTCGTTTTCTATTCGATTCAATTAAAATTGGTTTTCTATTCGAATCAAATTCGTTATATATTCAATTGAAATCACATTCGTTTTCTATTCAATTCATTTCGAAATCGTTTTCAATTCAATTCATTTCGAAATCGTTATATATTCAATTCATTTCGAAATCGTTATATATTCAATTCATTTCGAAATCGTTATATATTCAATTCATTTCGAAATCGTTATATATTCAATTCATTTCGAAATCGTTATATATTCAATTCATTTCGAAATCGTTATATATTCAATTCATTTCGAAATCGTTATATATTCAATTCATTTCGAAATCGTTATATATTCAATTCATTTCGAAATCGTTATATATCGATATAAATATCGTTCACGTCAAAATGGCGTCAAACTAATCAACACGGCTTCATAAATTTCTATTTTCAAATATTCTATTTCAAATATTTCTTTTTCAAAATAGTTGTTATTATCAAAATATTTCGTTCAACACATGACCAATCTCAATGGATGAGTATTGTCAACACATGAACCTTTATTTTATATTATTCTTTATTTTTCAAATTGGAATGAGGCCCAATCAATCACCATATAATGTTAATTATATGGATTTTCATACAACACATGTATATCATAGCATTGAAAAATAATCAACCATCAATCAAAGTGCACTACACTGTATAAGCATCAAATATAGATATCTAACGCTTATAACAGCCTGTAAATCGATCGATCGACATATTTAATCAATCAGGATGAGTGAACTTCAAATTTCATCCTAACACCCGTGTGGGGTTTCAAACAATCCAACACAGATTTTAGTTGTGCAATTGGGCGATGTGTAAAATTTATCGTCCCAATCAATGTCATTTAGATAGGTGTACATAAACAAACCGTCCGGTTTGTAAATGAATATTTTATTTTATTCACATTCACGTTAAAAATTATATTTTTAACGGAAAAACATTTTATTCCAACATATGAATTTCTATTCAGTTCATTCTTTAAATAAAATGATATTTTTATTTTTCTAACTTATTTTAGAAAATTTCGACGGCATAACGACACGATACTAGAAACGGGACGAGGCCTAGCCTTATCCCCGGTCTAGTGAAGGCCCACGCCATTCACAAATCAATTCATTTCACCAAACAATTCAATTTCAAATCAAATCATCTAACTAATCTATGCAACCAAACAAACAAGTCCATGGTCTGTGGACGATTGTGTCGGGTGCTACTAAGCACCGTCTGCATCCTAGTATATATATATATAACTAGAAATGAAATTGAAGAGTGAGAAATTCTCACATATAGCTATCCTAGCTCCACGGCACTTCATTGATAGAAATCTTCATCGCTATCGCATCTTCGTCATCTTCGTTGCTGCTTTCACTACATATGTAAAAATCACATTTTTACTTCGCTATTCCATATATAAAAATCGAATATTTACTTCGTTATCATATATAAAAATCGAATTTTTACTTCGTTGTTCAATATATAAAAATCGAATTTTTACTTCGTTGTTCAATATATAAAAATCGAATTTTTACTTCGTTGTTCAATATATAAAAATCGAATTTTTACTTCGTTGTTCAATATATAAAAATCGAATTTTTACTTCGTTGTTCAATATATAAAAATCGAATTTTTACTTCGTTATCATATAGATAAAAATTCCATTTTAAAAATATAGATTTCGCCTTTCTTCTTTTTCCCTTCAAAATCAAATCTTTATCACTCATTATGGATAATAAAAATCATAACTTCCTTGTTGCAAAAATCTATGTTTTTCCCGAAGTAAAAATCATATTTTTACTTCACTACTCATCTCAAAATATCGTCTTTTCTATTTTAAAGATTTTACCTTTTCAAACATCACTATTAAAATCCCATTTTTATTTTGCTACCTATATAAAGATGATATTTTTAATATTCCTATCATGTAAAAATTATATTTTTAATTCTCTACATAAACAAAAATCATATTTTTATATCATCTATATAGTAAAGACTATATTTTTGATACTTTAAAAATATAAAAATCATATTTTTAATACTTTAAAAATATAAAAACTATATTTTGATATGTAAAAATCCCATTAAAGTATGCATAAATAAATAAAACAAATCAATTTTATAACAAAATAAAATTCAGTTTTATAACATATAAAAAAAAAAACAGTTTTTTTTTATTACCTGAAAAATATACAACTCACTGTGAATCGAAGGGGGGAGTGCTCCACATGCTAGGGGGGTCGGCGGCAGACTTCTGCGTCAGAGGGTTGTGGCCGAGGCTGTCTCGAATCGGTGGTGAGGGAAGCAACTTCGATTGGCGGAGGATCGAATGGCGACGGGCTCGTGAGATCTTCGAACTCGCGATGGAGGCTGGCATCGATGGGGGCGGGGAGGAGATGGACTGACACTTTTGAAGGAGGGGGCGGAGCGGCGACCGACGATGGGAGGAGCGGATTCCGTCGAGATGTTCGAGTCTTTTTTTTTTCTGTAATGAAATCGGGTTTGGGGAATTAAGGGGGGGGGGGCAGAGTTAAAAGGGGGGAAAGGTTTTTTTTAATTAATTAATTTTCAAAAAGTTGACTTTTACATACGACCTCGAAACGAGGCCCACCGCCTGTCGTCCATAGCGTTTTACCCCCATTTCGAACACAATGGAATATGCATTGCAAGCTGATTCGATAGTTACAATCAGTTTCCGTTGAATTTACATTTAAATCATTATATTGAATTTTAAACGTACATTTCAAATTACCGGGGTCACATACTAACTCGAAAAATTCCCGAAAAATATTTTCTAGCTTCGTATTGGCGATACGGTCCTAATAAAACTAGGTTCGTCGAATTCTGAGACCGTTTGAAAAATGGCCATTTCCCAGTCGATTAAAATCAACTGAAACTGGTCAAACGCGTTTTCCTTTGCCACGCTCACATATTGAATCGAAAAATTATGAAATTTGAAACCTAGCAATAACTTGACACACGGACCCAACAAAACTGGTTTCGTCGAAATCCGAGGTCATTTGCAAAATGTCCATTTTTAAGGGCCTGAATTCCATAGCGACTATTCAGAATTTTCAACTGGACATATCTTTTGATTCCCGCTATGAAATCTTGATTTTCCGGATTCGTTGGAAAGATACTATCAATTAGATCCTAATGTTTTTGGTTTCACTAAAATCCGGATTGTTTTGCACCCGGTACATTCAATTGAAGTTTGAAATCGAATTATCGAACTACCGCGCCATTTTCAATTCTATTTATAATTATATATAATTATTTATATTCTAACGACGACGCGTATAATATATACGTTCGAATTATATTCAAAATAAATTTCCGTCGATATTATTTAAAATAATTCATTTTAAATAATCAAAATTCGCTAAAATTGCCAAAATAAAAATTTTAAACTGGCCCAGATTTTCGGGTTGTTACATAATTCCACATAACATTATATTTACACTAAATTATGTCTTAACATACCTAACCAATCTACGAAGACGATGGCGACGACAAACGCAAAACTCTATCACAACCCCTAAGCATTGCCATCATCTTTGTCATTTGTGCTTCAATGCTCTCCCTGTCTTGCTTATTCTTCCTCGAGCATTAGGGCATGGAAGAAAATGAATAGTTCACCGTTGAAGGATTGGGTAAAAATTTGATACCTCTTCCTTTCTTTTTCTGAAGGCTTCTGCTTTTCACTCTTTCAAATATTATCGTCATTATGTAGGCCAAAAACTTCTGGAAGTAGCAGAAGACCACTATTGACATTTCAGGATTTCTAGCTGATGATTTCCAATACAACCTAAAAACATAAGATCAAGGAAGAAAGTGCAATAATAAAATTAATCATTTAATCCAAACGGAAAATGAAAAAGTGTGAAACAAATAAATTTCCACTGAATTGAATTCTACAAACAATAAACACAACAGTAACAATCCATTGTTAAAGTAAGGCAGAGGTTTAAAAACAAAAATAGCTTATGAAGATGAAAGTTAGTTGACTAGGATCACAAATTTGTTACACTATATACACAAACAATGATTGGCACACTATGTCCAAATATCTCCCATTTACATTCGATGTTACAAAACATATAATGATAGATACATTGTCGTAAGGTCATTAACCTTAGTTATTGAACATGGCATAACCACCACAGGAGATTGGGGTTGAGTTTATGTTATGTTAATTATATAAGAAAATAATAAAGATATGCCAATTTGTTAAAAAGGTCATTATTTCAGTTCAGACCCCAGAACAACTATGGTTTAAATGAAAACAAAGTTAAGTGGTGGCCCTTTCAGAAGCTTGCATTGCAGAAAATTCTAATACATTAGCTTCTTCCCTTATAAAAACATTGAACATAAAATTACATAACAATCCATTTGCTTTGCAATCTGTTTGCCATATGAACTAATCCAGCTCTTATTACTTGAAGGATCAAGACCATATTTGAATGGAGTTCTCATTCCTAAGTTTATTTCCAGTGATATAATGCCAATAAAATTTCCATGTGGTGTTGATGTGTTGTGGTATCATCAATAAAATGAGACCATTCATACTGGTTAAACTATATGTTCAAAGTTCAAAAACAATCTAGAACATTGTGTTTGGAAATTAGTATATGTAAAATTAGTTTAAACTATGGTTTAAAATTCCGCTATTATTTCTATTTCGGTCATCGATGATTTTAATATTTTCAATTAAGTTCTGTTTTAATTTCGGTTTTCTGATTTCGATACATTTTTCCGCTTAAATAGCTAAATAGGACAATAAATATCCAATACAATCTTAAATTTATAATATATTCCCGTACAACATATGAATTACTAGTTTTAAATGAACAAAATCATGGATTATGATTCTTTTTATTATTATTTGAGATTACCAGAATTTTGTTCAATTTCGGTAATTTTGAATTTTTTTATTATGATTCCTTCATAAATTGATAAACGTACATCAAATTTTTATCTTATCTACCTATTTATCATATTAAATTCATTTTCTCTTTTTTTTATATGTTTATTATAGTTTTTTTTTGTAATTTTTTATCTTATCTACCTGTTTATCTTATTTCGTTTCCTTTTCTAAATTTTATATGTTTATTATAGTTTTGCCTGTAATATGTTTTTACTATTTTTCCTAATATATCAAGATAAAATTCGGAATTTTGTCTGAAACCAGAATTTGGACTGGATTTTGTCCCTTAGCACCGCCAATTCTGTCCGTTTTGTTTTATTTTAGGAGGTGTTTGGTTTATTTTGTGTTTTGAATTTTTAAAACTAATCACAAAAGATAAGGAGAATTGATGGATGACGACGGGGACAGAATAATGACGGAGGGGACGATGAAGGGAACGAAGGGATGATGGATGAATAAATTTGACTATAGTTCTTTCATTATTTCTGAAAACACAGAAAATAATAAATAGTTGTTTTCTGTTTTATGTGCTAACTTCATTTTCTAAAACGGTTGTTTTTAACGATCCATATGTGTCGTTCTTAGTTTTATATGTACCAAAACCCAAAACTAAAATGCATAAAGCAAAAGCAGTCTTAGTTTTTGAGTTTTTTATTGTCAGCATTCGCTATATATACCAAAAATATGAGAAAAACATTTGCAATTCTTGGTCATTAAACGATCAATGGAAGAGTTGGATAGTTCTTCGTATCTATTTTATCTCTTAAAAGTACAAAAAACAAAATAAATATGTTTTCTATTTTATAAGTTAGTTTCATATTCCAAATTCATTCGTTTCTGAACAATAAATATGATAGATAGTACTTTGATCTACAGAAAAACCCAAAATAAAAAATGTGAAATCAAACATGATCTAAAATTTCCGACCAGAAACAAGCATGTATATTATATTCAGTGTTTACATTTTATTACCCAACTTAGTCCCACACTGAATATTAATGGGTTACTTAACTGTTGGATGAATGTGAAAGCATTTGTTTGGGTATTAAGCTCACATAAACAGTAGCGTACTCAATGAAACAGCTGGCCTTTCGATGCCAGAAGCATTGAGTAATTGCTTTCGTTTTGAAAATGCTATAGTAGACATATTTCACTAGTCTAGTCTCCGTATCATACTGTGCGTACAAAACACAGTGATTTTTGGATCAATAAATGTCCTGATAGAAAAGGAATCATAAAATTTTGACAACAAGAATCACTTAAGCAATTCAACTTATCTATACCATTGAAGTCACAAATTACAGTAAGGTTAGTGAACTGTTTTTTTTAATGCTTGAAATCACAAATCCCTTTTTCCTAGTGTTATGGTTTCTTTAGTTTACATATAAGAAAATAAATATTTTTATACATATTGGACTAATGGAAAACGCCTAATTCAAAGAATCATTTTTTGTTGCACACGTACTATTCACTTTCTTTAGAAAATTGTAATTTGAAGGAGATAATAAGTGAGAAAAATGGAAATTAATTACTTTCAGCATTTTAGGATTTATGTGTTGTTACTGCAATAACTATTACTATATATACCAATTGATCAAAATGTAAAAATAGATACTAATTGAGGAAATGGTTACAATAGGATCTCAAATTTTGAAGGATAAAAGAAGGGAAGCCTTATGATTTATTCTACTAAATATAATGCAAGAAGAAAGGAAAAATTTTGAGTGAAAATAAGTAATAGCGATATATAATTATTGCAAAATCTAATGAATGAAATAACCACGTTGCAATGGGACTAGGCTTTGCAACCCTAAGATTCGATCCCACACCCTCCATCTGTTAACAAATCAGCTAATCCACTCAGCCATAGCAACTTATATGGAACACAAAACCAGAAAATGATGTATATTAAAAAAAATCATCCTTTAAGGAATCAATAATGTTGGTCTCATCACCATATTATGAAAGTATTATGGCAGACACTGACTGTAAAGGTAGAAAATTCTTCTTAGTGCTTAAATGCTAAGCATATGTCTTTGACAAAAATAAGGTGGTGATATAATATTATTAATACATTGAAAGGTCCTAGCGTTTGAGTGCCATTAAGCTAGATAATAAACATATCATATCAATATATTGAAAGGTCCTAAAATTTGCCAAACCATTGCAAGAAAAAGCACTAAACAGGAATCCAAAATAACTAGGATATGTGCAAAAGAAATAGTCATGTAGGGTTATATACATATATTGTGAATTACTTGCTACAAGCAAGTGCATGCATGAAGCACATAGTAGGGTACGGCTTGCCTTTGCAAAGCAAGTGAAGGTACATTATTTTTACTATTAACTGACAAAGGCTTAGTATAATTGATAAATCCATTTGATCAATGCACAGTATAATTGCTATATCATTCTAAATCTCAAAACATGCAGCCAAACGTTGCATTTTTAATAGGTTTAGCTCCACCTTTCTCTATAATGATAAAGTGCATCCATAAACAGTTTAAAAGAAAAGTTAAAATAAAATATATTATGAAAATCATTTTGGCTGACAAATTAGGAAGAACGAGTATAAGCTTTATTAAAATCACTCTAACTCAATAAATATATACTTACATTATTGGACCAGGTGCACAACTAAATTAATCAAGCCTATGTAATGAAGCAGGTCGGAAATCAAAAGCAAATGTATAGTTATATCTATAGAGTTGCTGGGTACAACACTGTTTACTGATTTCAATTACACTGTTGCTAGCAATTTCTCTTAACAGTAAAAGTCTAGCATTGCAAGGTTAAAACTGATGTATCTAATCACCTGACAGGCTGTTTTTTTCCTTCTCTCATTGAAACATTAAGGACAAAAGAAGATCCATATCTTCTCAGTAGACAATAATATTATATTTGCACCTCTATATACCTAAACTAACCTTAAACCAAACAATCAATATCTACACTTAAAAGATTATGCCACCGATTATATACTTAATATCAATCGGTTTAATAAATAAAGTTCAAGACACCGAAAAACAAAAATTGGTAGTGTATAAAGAGGGTAGGAACATAATATATAGATGGAACAATACCCGAAATAACACAGCAAGAGTGTATACAAGGCTATGGCTTTCAATTTGCCTGTAGTGGCTAAAAGACTTTAATCAACTTTACACTGACATGCCACTGTCAGATCAACACAAAAACAGGTAAGAGTGAATAAACAAAGGAAGTGGACTACATCCATAAGGCTACCAAATAAGGATTGATTCGTTGCCAAAATAAAAATGGGATCATTAAATCATAAGTGTAGCAACAAATTTGAACAAATCAGTAGGTGACAATGTGATTCAAGCCGACAATTAAAAACACTTAGTGCTCATGCAGAAAAAAAAGTAGCATGAAATAAACTTGACTGTGAGATTAACTCACCTCTGGTGACGGCGAAACAGAGCTTGCGACTGCAGCAGCACCCAGATCGAAATCAGAAAAGCAACGTCGAAGTAAAGGCCATTACCAGCACCAAATTTTTGAAAAGCAGTTATCATCTCCAGCAAATATGGAATCGAAACGCGAAGTACTATGTTTTTATTATCAATTCAGAGGTAAGATCTCAACCTCCCTTGCTTTATAAAACGTGACTCAATGATGCCTGGAATGTATTTTCATCAAAAAATTTAATAAGAAACATCAATGTTTGGTGTCACAAAAATGTTGGCTTTCTGCAATGTTTGCAGTTTATAAGGGCCACGATTTTATGATACAAATTAATCTTTATGCAGTATAAGAAAACAAAGCGAAAAGGTGTACAAATGAGGTTTTTGTAGAGCTTGATGCTATTGGTTGCTCTGTCTCACCACCAGGAAGAACACACTCTGATTGTCGCCCTTTTGTTAGTGCCGTTCTTATATCTGCAGCTCTCCAAAAAGCATATTTCATCCTTCGTTCATATGTACAATAATATGAACTACTTAGATTTTCCAGTAAAATAACATGTTTTCCCATCGAGACATAAGTCAAATTGAAAAGTATCGTGGATATTCAGTAGAACAGTAATGAAAGTATTATGGATAAAAGTATTGAAAATTACAGAGAACATGTCCACTATCTCATTTCACACAATCAATCAGCTTTTATTCAATAAAATTATCGTGGATAAAAGCAATGAAAATTGCAGAGAAGAACTCCTAACATTGGCAAAAAAATCGATGGGAGCATATAATCAATAGAACAGTAATGAAATGGAAGGCATGCCGATAGAGCCGGCCCTAGAACGGATGATGTCCGATGCAATTTACTAAATGATGCCCCTAATGTAAAATTTCACACAATGGTATTAAATAATATTAATATTTGTAACTTAAGTTTATCATTGGCCGTGGGATTACTAAGCTCCATGTGTTGGACATTAAGCATAAACTACCAGATAAACAATGAATTTTCAATGATTATATATAATGCCCAATGCATTTTTTGATTCCGAACTTATTTAGGAGTGGTGCACTGCAATGATGAATTTTCATACACAGCTTCTACTATGGTTGCACAATTCACAATGGTAAAAAAATTCCACCTTATTGACATTTTTTATGCTAGCGCAAACAAAGATAAAAAAAATCTATATTATCGTCTTCGTTACCATTGAAAAAAAATTCCATGTTAAGAAATAATAACGGGAAAAAATGAAAAAGCAAAGAGACCATTTTTCATAGGGTAAATGTTTGTATGTAAATAAGCTGTTTTTTATACTTACCATCTTCTTTACGGGATTTCATAGTTATGAAGGAAAATTTTCTCAATGTATGTGCCTCGATAATCGCAAGCATTACGAGAACCTTCTACTATATATGAAGGTTAGAAACACCAACATTTTGTCCATATACCCAAATTAGACCTTTTTACACTCTTTTCATGTCCAATGCTAATAGTTTATTTCCATTCGGTGAATTGAATATTGCCTGCGGATAATATCATAGAAACAATTAAGTGTTGGCAGTACTGTGCTTTATACGAAATATACAAAATTACTATCTTCTTTACAAAATCAAAAATCTATAGCATTTTATTTTCTATGTTAGTAAAAAATTTAGAAGTTCGCTCTCTTTTGGAAACCCTATAGAAGCATTTTCTTTTCTATGTTAGTGACAAAGCTAAAAGCTCACTCAGTCTTGTACTAAGTTGATTGTTGGTTTTTAGCTACATCGCCCTAGTTGAATTTTGAACTTTCCATGGCACTGTGAAGACTTAATTCTTCTCTATGTGAACTAACCTAAAAAAGCATATGATTGAAAAGTTATTCAGTTGAAATCTTCGTTATATAATAATTATAAAAAATTTGGCCATAAAATATATACCTGTTATATTTAATTTTGTTTTGAAATATCTCTAGTTCCTACATTTAAACCAGTAAGAGTGACAGGACCAAGCACTTCAATATTGCAAGCAAACTTTTTCATCAACATGCTAAATTACAGTTAGAAAAGTTTGGTTATGAGCAGGGTACTTTTTTAAACAAAAATGCACTTCATGCTTTTTATAATATAGAGTAAAAAGCGAGATACTGTTACTCCAATAACAGCTTTCAATAAAAAAAATTGTTAGCGGCAAACTAACAGATGCTCTAAAATACCAACTACGAGGGATTTAATATATTGATATGCTCAATCAAATCATACTTTCTAGAAGGGGAGTGTAATCCCATTGGTTTCAAACAAGTCAGTAGAGGTCGATTTAAAGTTTTCAGTTCTATCCATTAAACAAAAACAGGATAATTTAGAAATTAGGGTTACCTTTCTTCCCAAATTTGATCAACATCTCTTTCTCCTTGTTGGTAAGCTTGTTTCTTGCACTTGCTCATTCTTTTTCTTTTCTCTTCTTCCAACATGCGACCTTTTTCCTGACCCTTTCTTTCCTTCGTTTTTTTTTCTGTACAGGTTTTCTAATCAGGGTATTACAATCGGATACACATGGAGATGGTATCGCAATCGATGATGAGTGTAGGCATCGAAATCCGTCCTGTGTACAGTCAAAATCGGAATCGCAATCGCAATCGCAATCGGACAGTTTTCGCAATCCAAGTAACTCCTCCGGTGAAGAGTCGAAGTGGAAGAATGAGAAGTAAAGGCATATGGTTAATAAAAGGTGGGGTTGAAAAGCAGACCCACAGGGAAGAAGAACGACGGTCGGTAGAGTTTAGGTGGAGAAGCAAAACGAAAATAAGGGGGACGGAATAGCTAATGGAGAAGAAAGCAGTAGTTGGGTAGCGTAGTAATCTCGCAGAGAACAATGGAAAAGAGGAGAAGGTAGGCTAGGGCGTAGGAAAGGAAAATGCGGCGGAAAGGGCTAAGGCGTGAAAGGAAAGAACCGAAGCCGCTAGATCTTGGGGATACACACGTGGAAGCATCCTGCCTTTTTTGACAAAATTGAAAATCGAAAGAACCTTGAGAAAGATTAAGCTTTCATATAAATTAATAAATTAATTATCATATAACTAACATTAATCATTAGATATTAATTATTACTAAAAGTTAATTTTAAATTATCAAACATGAGGTATAAATAATAAGTTATTATAATTTACTTTGAATTTTTTTTGAAATTTTTTTATTTTAATTTAATAGTTAGTTTTTTATTTTTGTATCTGATGATTTTTTTATTTAAAATCAATTTAAAAAACTGTAAGTTTAATTATGAAACATTAAAGTATTCATATTAAATAACAATATGATTATAAAATACTGATAATAAATATTATGTATTAATTATTAAATATTGTTTGCATTGGTTGTTCCGTGACTTTTGGAAGAAGTAGACGTATTTGGGTTAGGAAGCGATGCTGGTGAGAGAGGAGTTGGTGAAGTGGAAGAGAATTAGTGGTTTTAAAGTGTACGGAGATAGAGACAGGCGAACTGGAAGAGATTTAAGGTATGATCGACTCGCAACCATCAATTAATTACTAATTCTTTATTGTAATGGTAATTTTACTTATTATATGGTTAAAATCAACTCACGGCCATCGGTTATTAAAAATATGTTCAAGAAAGAACAGTTTCTAAAAAATACATAACATTCAATGTGTAATTATAAACTATATTCATCACAATTGAAAACATATTCAATACTTACAATGTACAATGTGTGAGAGAAGATAATTATATGTGAAAGCCTGTAAATGAGCATGAATATAATAACTAGTATGGTAATATTTGCATTCTTTGAATTTCGAACTCTTTAATATTTATAAAATTTCTTATTTTAAAATTTTGAACATTTTACAAAATTTTATATTTATTCCAAAATTATGAAAACCTTAAAGTTTTATATTTAATTTAGAAAATACGGAAGTTCTAATTTTTTGAATTAATACGTTTTAAGCATAATTATCAATTATAATTATTAAATTTTAAATACTAGATAATAAATTTTACTTTTTAATTATTAAAAATTACTTATTAATCATATATTATTAAAGATTACTTCTTAATATATTTTTTGTAATTAATTATTAATTATTAATTATTAAACATGTTAATAATTATAAAAAAATAACACTAAAGCATCTTTTACAAAAAAAACATAAATATCTCTTGCAAATACATTGGAATTCTACTGCAAAATACCTTCGAAACATATCCGTCGGTATTCTGTCTCAATTTGCAACGGAAAATAGCGACGGAAAATTTTTGTTGGTAAACTGACGTAATTTGCAGCGGATTAGCGATGGATAACACAAGGCGACGGTGATAAATAAAAAGGAAAAAAAAATGAAAAAACAGAAAACTACCCCGCGTAGATCTCATGGAAACCCGTCGCTAATTAGCGACGGAAATTTCCGCTTCTAAATTTTGACGTAAAATCAGTGTTTTCTTGTAGTGAATATATCGTCCCAATCCATATCTGTCAAATGTGTGTACAAATACAAATCGTCCGATTTGTAAATGAATATTTATTTTATTCATATACACATTAAAATTTATATTTTCAACAATAAAATATTTATTTCAACATATGAATATTTTATTTTTCTTTCACATCACAATCACAATCAATATCCACAACACAACACAATCAAACAAGTCGTCCATGGTCTATGGACCACGGGTGTCGGGTGCTGCTAAGCACCATCTGCATCTAGAATATATTTTAACTAGAAACTAAAATTAAAGTGAGAAGTTCTCACCTCTGGGATCCACTCCTCCAGTTTTGTTTCTGGATTTATGAACCATTTGGATTTTCCCGCAATTCCAACGCAATCCTTTTCACGCTATTCATATAAAAATCATATTTTTATTATGATGATTATATATTTAAAATAATATTTTTACTTCACTATATATATAATAAAAATCATATTTTTATCGCTACTTCATATATATATATATAAATCGAATTTTTATCGCTACTTCATATATATAAAAATCGAATTTTTATTGCTACTTCACATATATAAAAATCGAATTTTTATCGCTACTTCACATATATAAAAATCGAATTTTTATATAAAGAGAATTCATATAAAAATCACATTTTTATTTCGCTACAAATATAAAAACATATTTTTATAACATCACTACATGTATAAAAATCATATTTTTATATAAACAGAAATCCTAACTTTATATTGTTAAAAATCATATCTTTTTATTTTTAAAAATATCGTCTTTTCTATTTTAAAAATCTCGTCCTTTCTATTTTAAAAATCATATTTTGTTTTTTGCAAAAATAATTAAAAATTGAAATATAAACTCACGGTTGTCGAACGGAGAGGGAGGAGGATCCATGGTCGCTGTTGGTGGTCGGAGGAGGTTCGGGAAACTTGAGGACTGAACGAATATTCTAAAAATGGTAAAAATCGCATTTTTATGGGGGGAGGTCCACGGCGGGGCTGTGGCGTTGGGAGGTGCATCGGGGTCTGTGGTGGTCGAAGGTGTCACGCTTAGTCGGCGGTGGCGGGTTGTGGGCCTGGCGTGGCTATGGTTTTGACTTGGAGTGGATTGGGGCTCGAGGTGATCAGAGAAGAAGGGGGAAGGGCGGCGATCTCTTGGGGTGGCGGCGCTGGAGGCGCAGCAGCTTGGGTGGCCGCGGCAGCGGCAATCTCCCCCCCCCCCTCCGTCACGTTTTTTGAATCGATTTGGAAATTGGAGAGAGAGAGGAGGGAGGGTATAGGTAAATATATATATATATATATATTATTTTATATATTTTTTTCAAAAATGTTGACTTTCCATTCGAACTCAAACGAGATCCAACAACTGCCGCCTCTAGTTAATTACCCCCATTCCGAACAAAATGGGATATGTTTCGTAACCCAATTCGGCCGTTACGATCAGTTTCCGCTAAATTTAAAATATAAATCATTATAATTTAAATTCAAACGCACATTTTAATTTACCAGGGCCACATACGGACTCCAAAAATTTCAGAAAAATAAATTTGGCTATGTTTTGACGATACAGTCCTAACAAAACTAATTTCGTCGAATTTGGAGACCGTTTGAAAACCGGTCATTTTCCAGTCAATTAAATTCAAATTGAAATGACCAAACACGTTTAAACTCACCACGCTCACATATTGATTCCAAAAATTATGAAAATTGGAATCTAACAATAATTTGACATTCTGGATCCAACTAAAGTGGTTTCGTCGAAAACGGAGGTTGTTGCAAAATCGCTATTTTTAAGGGCTATATTTCCATAACGACTATTTTGAATCTTCAACTGGACATAACTTTTTATTCCCGCTATGAAATCCGTATTTTTCAGATTCGTTGGAAAGATATTTTCAAACGGATTCAAATATTTTTGGTTTCACTGAAATCCGGTTTATTTTGAATCATGTACATTCATTTGAAATTTGAAATCGAATTTTCAAACTACCGCGCCATTTTCAATTCCTTTTATAATTAAAATAAATATTTGTATTCTAATTTCGATTTAAATAAATTTATACATTCTAATTCTATTCAAAATAAATTTCTCATCATTATTATCTAAAATAAATCATTTTAAATATTCAAAATGCATTATAATTGACAAAACAAAAATTTTAAATTGGTTCTGATTTCCCGGGTTGTTACAATATGATATCTGCAAAACCAAAACTATTAGCTGCCCGTGTGGAAAATATGGGCACCCAGAGTTTAGGTTAAAACAATAAACTCCAGGTCAGTCATGGGACTGGTGTGAGAACTAAAACAGTTATTAATCTTTAATTTAAAAGTGGGGAAATCATGGGACTACGCCGTATAACACGGAACGAGTTTACTCCACGTGAATTTTAGTTTAGGACAAAACAACGCAATGCTTTTTAGAAAAACGAGGCTATTATAAGACTCAGGTCCCATTATACAATACAACGCAAGCCGGAGGATAGAGTTTTTCCTTATAATAGCCAAACATGCTTGATACGTATAAAACAGATCTTTTTGATAATACTATAAGTGCATAGTGTTTAAAAACAACATCAAATATAAATGTATCAATCATAGACGGCATGGATACCATATATCATGTCGCCATACTAGTTCTACAATCAAAACCGCATGATGACATATTGGAAGTTGGATTTCCATCTATGAACTAAGGCGAGGGATCGACCTTACCAGATTCAAGACACTCTAGCCCGTGCCTCAGGATCAGAGCTTGAGTGGCCCTTGGATCTTCAGGGCCGATCCATAAATACTTTTGTGGATTAGTTATGCCTGAACAATATGTTTCCCTGCCCTATGGGGCATAAAATATGAGCCACAAGGGACTCAATATCCGAGGAGCATCATTCCATCATCCACATAAGTAAAATGTCTGGGCTCCATACCATGACACCACTCCTAGCTAAAAAGAAATGTATGTTCTCCCTGCAGTCCTCTCCCGTTTTCCGGTCCATATCGGGGTGTGAGGCTCATGAAGTAATAATGTACACAAAGCTATGCCTAAATAAGCTGTGATTTGATCATCAACCACAATGCTCTGCTTTTCAACAAAAGCCTTGATCATTTGCATCTTAGCATGCCACATTGTCAGTCCATACCATACCATTGATTTCTGCCAATATATAACCTCTAAACTCGTACGTCTCAAAGAAGGGTGTTAAGCAAGAGAATAAATTCTCTGCTACCAAACAAATACATATTTAAAAGAGATCAACGAATAAAACATAAAGGAATACAATGTCAGACATACCATCCATTTACAAATCCGTTCTGGGTCTGAACAAAACCGGAGGCACCTTATTTCTCGTCCCATATGTCCAATACAGGAGAGAGGTCCTCACATATCCGTCGATCTCCAAGTACGTTTGGATGATCACCACTTATTACCTTGTCTTGGGTGTACTACCCAATCAAGACATCAGTAATCACCCAAATGATGTGAAGAACTCCGGTCTTCAGCTCCTGTCTTCATCTTCGACTCTTGGTCGTTGTATTAATTATCCAAAATGGGTTAAACCCGGTCTTTCCGAATAATTCACGTATTTTATAATCAAGTGCTATAAAAACACATCATACGCATCATTCCAATTTAGAATATTATTTTAATAAAATATTCACATTATTAGGGAAGGTTCCCACAAATTTTATCAAAGATAAATTCTTTTAAATTTATTCTTTAATCTTCCTTTTGATATCGTTTTCAAAGATTATATTTACTAGTCGGGATTATCGAACCTTTCCGAAGTAAGCGTTTATTTATATTTATTATCCCAATTCCAACCTATTCATCCCATGGAGCAAAACTAGTAGCACTCTATATCTAACGCCCACAGTGTTGTCGGTAAATCTAATTACCATTTCACGTTTAAATCTGATTAAAGAATTTAACTGTTGCCTGGAGTAAAACTGGTGGTACTCCATTCTCGATCATTTCAAGAATTTGACAAATCTAATTATCTTATTTCCTTTTCAATCAAATTAAAAACTTATTAAAACTCCAATTTGGTTTTAATATCATAAATCATTACTTTTATGATTATTCAAATTTAGGGAATTAATCTTTATCTTTAACTGGGTTAAAGAACTAATGTCATTTAAAACAAAGTTCACGATAAACCCAAATCATCTTCCATTAACTGTGGAATCTTCATTGAAAACGGATCAATATATAATCGATATAAATTTCCGTATCAGACTAATAATATAAATGGAATAACGGCAAGGCCTTTCAAATTCCATATATAGTAACGTTTTTCTTTTACAAAAGCTTATCTCGATTATTATTACATCGAATTTCTTCCATTCCAATTTGGGATACTAAATTGGAAAACTTTACTTTGGAAAATTTTCCATTTAGATCTTACTAAAAGATTTATAAATTCAATTTAAATCTTAATGAAAGATTTATAAATTCCAAGTTAAATTTCCACTGTTAATGGATTAAAGAACAAATGTCGTTTAAAACATAGTTCACGATAAACCCACAATCAACTTTCATTTCAATTCTAATTAAACATTAATTAATTAGTAAACTTCTCTAAATCTTAACTAAAAGATTTATTCTTTTCTCATCCCGGTTTAAGAACAGTGTTATTTAAGACACCATTCACGACAAACCCAATCCTATTTTTTTTTTTAATTCCAAATAAATACTAATTAATTGGAAAACTTCATTAAATCATAATTAAAGATTTATCGGATGGGACGCTCCAATCCGAACCCCATTCACTAGCCTATCTGAACCGAACCCAGTGTACCCTGCTACTTCACTCCACGATCTCCTGGATATTCGGGGCAGTTACAACCACTTTCTACCCATTTCGATAAAAATATATTTTTATCTTTTCAAATTTGGATTTTTTCATCCAAAATATTTCAAAATCACTTATTATGATTTTACGTAATTTTTCCATATTTTTAATAATTATATTAAGGCCCGTACAGTCGGTTTCCAATAACGGCCACCGAACTGCATCCATAGCGGCCTTTTTCAATTTTGATTTGGACATAATTCCAAATCCAACAGTTAGATTTCAAACTTCTTATATTCATTGGAAAGCTCTTTTTGATACAAACCCAAGGGTTCCAGTTTTAGGAGAATCCGACGGTCAGATCTCCCATTACGCCAATTTAAAGTTAATGGTCGAAATTTGCGAACGGTCACTTCACGGTGCGTTCTATTCAGGCCATTAAATATATATAATATAATTATATTATTTCGTCGATTTCCATTTGAATCGTATTTTATAAATCATTTATATATTCGTTTTAAAGCGATTCCAACTTCGTTTTCAATTTTAAATCAAAATTAAATATTCTATATCTTTATCATATTAAAATGATAATATTTTCAAAATATTAAATTTTGAAATCACTACTTTTTTATATTCATTATAAAATGAATAACTTGATTGATAAAAAGAGTGTTTAACCACATAACTATTTTTATTTTTCAAAAATATTATCAACAAGTGAATATTTTATATGGTTTATACATTCAATAAAAATGATATTTTTATTGTTCAATTTTTTTTTATTCAATACATGAGTATTTTATTCACTTCATTAACTTGTTTAAAATAATATTTTTATCTAACAAAAATATTTTAACACATGATTCCTTTTTTCTTCTTCATTTATACGTTAACGATGACATTTTTAATGTACAAAATATAATTCAACCAATGATTATTCTCATTTTCATTGACATGTTAAAGATGACATTTTTTTTATCTAACAAAATGTATTTTAACATATGCTACTTTTATTTGTTTATACATACAATAAAAATGTGATTTTTATTGTTGAAACATTTTATCTTAAAATATCCTTTATTTTAAAAGATTGTTTGTTTAAAAAAAAATTCTTTATTATAGAATGTCCTTTAATATAAAATGTCCTTTAATATAAAATGTCCTTTATCATAAAATGTCCTTCATTATAAAATGTCCTTTATTCTAAAATGATCTTTAATTCTAAAATGCCTTTATTTCTAAAATGTCTTTATTTCTAAAATGTCTTTATTTCTAAAATGGTCTTTAATTCTAAAATGATCTTTAATTCTAAAATGATCTTTAATTATAAAATGATCTTTAATTCTTAAAATGATCTTTATTATAAAATATTGTTTATTATAAAGTATTGTTTATTTTTGAATCGGAATGCAACTCAATCAATTACCATATAATTTCAGTTATACGGATTTCATACATCGCATGTATGCAACAATAATGATAAACAATCACCAAACAGTCCATTCACATCCAAAGTGAAATTTACAACTGTGTGAGCATTAAAATAAATAAATAACGCTCATCACGGCCTGCCAATCCATAGATTGACATATAACTAAATATTGAGAAAAATGTATGCTAAATATCATCCCAATACCCATGTGAGGTTTTTAAACAACAGCAGCTTGTTTAAATAAATCATTGGTTAATAAATTTAACTAATTCTAATTCAGTTTGAATTATTTTCTATTTAACCAATTTTCACTGTTCAAATTATAAATGAATATTTATAATTTAATTTCACTATCACATTAATATTAACATTTTTAATGTGTTAAACATTTCAATATCACAAACAACATACAATACAGTCAATTTAAATCGTCCATAGTCTGTGGATGAGGAAAGTGATCTAACAGGCACCGTATATAGTTTATAATGATTAAACTGATAAAAATCTACACTGGCAATTCTATATACTTTTCAGTTATGAAAATAAATAAATAACTATGCATAAATTTTAATGAGGAGTTCTCACCTTGGTTTCCACTCCGTCATTCTTTAGCGGACGATGGTTTGAACTCCGTTTTGCTTCAAGTCGGTCCCATCAAAATCTGTTTCACGCGGTTTTATGTTAAAAATCACATTTTTGAACAACGATCTTTATAAATAAAAATAACATTTTTATACTATGTTATTTCTTTTTAAAATTCATACTATAAATATTTTTAAAAATCCCATTTTATATGCTATATATATTTTAAAATCCCATTTTTATATAATGTAATCTATATTTTAAAAATCATATTTTTATATTCGAACCTTAATATATAAAAACCCATATTTTTATTTCAAACATTATATGTATAAAAATCATATTTTTATACTAATGTTATATATAATAATCATATTTTTTTATATAATGCTATTTCTATTTTAAAAACAACATTATTCATATTTTAAAAATCTTATTTTTAAAACAACGATATATAATCTAAAAATCACATTTTTAATTCAAAGTTATACATGTAAAAATCACCCTTTTATTTAAGCTATTTCTTTATAAAAATTTACCTTTTAGAACAAAGTTATTATATCCTTAAAACAATGTATTTTTATTTTCAAAATCAACGTGTATTTTTAATTTAAAAAAACAATGTATATTTTATTTAAAAAAACAATGTATATTTTATTACAAAACGATATATATTTTTATTAAAATTTCAGATTTTAAAACAATATATAAATATATATATATATATAGATTATTTTTAGATTTTTAAAACCATGTATGTAATGACCCGCATTCTACGCATCAAAGGATCGTAGAATATTTATTTCTTTCTCATGTGAAATCGTATGGTCATGTAACTTTGGGAGATGACTATTAGGGTCATTTCCCATGTTCAGGATTTTTGCTGATTTTTAAATGCCATTTTGCCCCTAGCTGATCTTGTTTTGGCCATAAATTTTGATTGGTAAGGAGTTTTGACCTGAAACCACTTCCATTAAATTCGGATGATGGTTTATAATTCCGTAGAGTGGTCACATTAGCCAAACGGACTCATCGTTTGGGAGATATGGCTGAAATAATGTTTAGAAGGTGAAAAACTGCTTAACCGGGCTTAATTGGGTAGTTAATAGCTAGGCCCAATGGAGGATTTCGGGATTAAGGGTATATAGGGGCTGACTAGGGTTAGAAAACATTTCTTTAGACACTTTTTCAGCAGCCACTTTCATTGTTGGAACCCTAGTAATGGCTTCCAACATCTAGAATAACCTCTAATCACTTTCTAATCAAGTATTAGCCCAATCTTCACAAATTAAGGAGAAATAGCACAAAATCACGGTCGGAACTACTGTATAGCCTTGGGAGCAGCGCCAAACAAAGGATAATTTCAGATTTGGTATTTTGTTTGTGGCTATGGTGAGTGATTTGCATAGTTCCTCACTAATTATGGTTAATTAAGGGTAATTAGTGTTATTTAGTGAATTTAAACATGGTTAAATTCTGAAAAAATATTTATAAATTTTGAAATATTGTTTTAGGCCTTTGTTAGAAAAATTTGGTTAATTTGGTTAAGTTTTGCTAATCATATCATTAGTTATGCTTAAACATGATTAAGGGAAATATGGGTTTTTGGGTATGTTTGATCCGTTTTGACATGTTAATTCGTTATTTTGGTGTTTACGGTTAGTTCTTTGTGTTTCTATGACTGTATGGTATGCTTTGTGATTGATTAGAAGAGTTAGAATGGTCGAAAACGCTGTTGTATGGCGTAAAACAGTCGCTGGAAATATGAGAGTTTCGGACCGGATCGAATCCGGTATGGGGCTCGGATCGGATCCGGTATGGGGCTCGGATCGGATAAGGGAACTGGGCAATGGGATTTGATTCGGATCGGAACTTGGCACCTGAGAAGACTTGGCAAGAAGGAAGGCCATTTGCGTTGAGTTGGGGTTGGGATCAGACCGAAGCTTGGCATGGGGATCGGATTAGACTAGAGCTAGAGAGCGGAATCAGATCGGGTCTGGATGGAACATGGGATCGGATCGGAATGAGTAAGGTGGTGCAAGAGGGACGAACGAAACCAAGGAGCAAAGCACCGAACTGAACCGGACTAAGACCAGAAGTGCCGAACCGAACCGATGTGACGTGGTGGACCTCATATATCGAACCGAACTGTAACGAAAAGGAATTTCGCTCCATCCGAATCAGTCGCTAAACCGACCAAGACCGTTCGAAACACCTTATTGCTTTGAGAACACGACAAAATAGAACGCAGACAGAAGAACGTTTCATTTTATATTACAACAATTCCATCAGAATACAAGAATATACAGAGTATGAATAAATAATATACATCACAAATTATCAGAGATTACAGTAAATAACATAGCAGCGGAAAATAATACAATACACAAACTGAAGGAGATATACGGATACAAAGCTTTCCGGATATCATTCCAGCTGTAAACCAGGATCATGTGAATATAAATCTGCAAAACCAAAACTACTAGCTGCCCGTGTCAAAATAAGGGCACCCAGAGTTTAGGTTAAAACAATAAACTCCAGGTCAGTCATGGGACTGGTGTGAGAACTAAAACAGTTATTAATCTTTATTTTAAAGTTCGGTAAATCAAGGGACCACGCCGTATAACATGGAACGGGTTTCCTCCCAAGAATACCAGTGCATAAAACAACAGCGCAATGCTAAATAAAGAAAAATGAAGCTATTATAAGACCCAGGTCCCATCACACAATGCAACACAAACCAAAGGATAGGGTTTTACCTTATAATAGCCAAAGAATGCTTGATACGTTAAAACAAATCTTTTATTATTACTTTAAGTGAAGAAATCAATTTCAAATCATAAGTATCAATCATAGGCGGCATGAATGCCCCATACCACTATGTCGCCATATATAGGTTATACAATCAAAATCGCAAAGTCGCATATTTGGAAGTTGGATTTCCATCTGTGAACCAAGGCAAAAGATAGTCCTCTACCGATTCGAGACGCTTTAGCCCGTATCTCAGGCAAGCGCGCAGACAAGCCTTGGATCGTCAGGGTCGGTCCACCGATATGGATTAAAATGCCTGAACACTGCGTTTCCCAACCCTATGGGGTGTCAATGAGTCCAATGACTCCATCGGTCCCGGATCGACCGATATATCCGAGGCGCCTCGCAACAACAACAACCACATAAGTCAAACTCATCAGGGCGTGTAAAACCACTGACGCCACTTCTAGCTAGAAGGAAACGCATGCCCTCCCTGATGTCCTCTCCCGTTTATGGTTCACAACCGGGGTGTGAGGCTCGCGAATCAACATTACACAAAGCTATGCCACACAGGCCGTGCTTTGATCATCACTCACAAGACTCTGCTTTTCAACAGAAGCCTTGATCATATTGCCACTTAGGCGTGCCACACAGGCAATTCACTCCATGCGTTTGATATCCATCGATATACAACCCCTGAGCTCGTACGTCTCAGAGAAGGGCGTTAAGCAAGAGAATAAATTCTCTGCCGCCAAACAGATATATATTTAATAGAAATCAATCACACAGACCAAAATCCAATGTCAGACACGCAGTCCATTTACCAGTCCGTTCTAGGTCTGAACGAAACCGGAGGCACCTAGTACCCCGCATATCCATCGATCTCCAAGTACGTCTGGACGATCACTAACTGATTCCCACCTCTTGGGTGTACGGCCCAATCTAGATCATCAGTAATTATCCAAACGACGTGAAGACCTTCGGTCTTCAACCACCGTCTTCATCTTCGACACCACGTCGAATTCGTTATTCAGAATGGGATAAACCCGGTCTTTCTGAATAACTCGCGTATATAATAAACAAGTGTTACACAAACACAACATACGCCTCATTCCAATTTAGAATATCCTTTTATTCAAATATTCTTATACTTTGGGAAAGGTTACCATTAATTTTATTAAAGATAAATTCTTTAAATTTATTCTTTAATCTTCTTTGAATATCAATTCAAACTAGTCGGGATTAGCGAACTACACCGAAGTAATCATTTATTTTATTTCCCAATCCCAACCTATTCATCCCATGAAGTAAAACTAGTCATACTTCATATCTTACACCACAGTGTTATCGGTAAATTCAATTACCATTTCACGTTCAAATCTAATTAAAGATTTAACTATCGCCTGGAGCAAAACTGGTGACACTCCCTTCTCGATCTTTTCAATCTAATTAAAGATTCATTAAAACTCCACTTAGTTTTAATCTTTAACTGGGTTAAAGAATCAGTGTCATTTAAAACACGGTTCACGATAAACCCAAAATCACATTCCATTAACTATCGGGTTAAAGAACAAGTGTTATTTAAAACACTGTTCATGATAAACCCAAAAATCAATACCAATTCAATTCCAATTAAATATTATTTAATTGGTACACTTCATTAAATCTAAATCTAAATAAAAAGATTTAATCTTTTTCTCAACTAGGCTTAAGAACAGTGTTAACGAAGATACCATTCACGACAAACCCAAATCACATTTGATATTAAATACAAGGCTCTGAATAGAAAATATATCGGCTTATATTCAATATCAAACTCTACGACCAACAAATATCGTATTGGAAATAACGATATATATATATATATATATATATATCTTTCAAATTTCCATAACAACATCTGTATAATCACGAAATCCAACATCGAAATATTTCGAAGACAATTCGATTCAAATCCATTCCAATGCAATTATTGGAAATTCGGTTTATTTTCAAAACCATTTCAAATTCAATTTATTTATTTTAAATAAATAAATAAATTATTATTCTAGTTCAAAACTAGTTCATTTCGATATAAACCTATTTTTATCTTTTCAAATATGGAGTTTTTCATCCCAATTCTTTCGAAATCATTTCTTATGATTTTACACAAATTATTACTATTTTTAATAATTTTATCAAGGCCCGTACAGTTGATTTCCATCAACGGCCATCGAAATGCACTTACAGCGACCTTTTCCAAATTTGATTTGGACACAATTCCAAATCCAACCGTTAGATTTCTAATTTCTAATATTTGTTAGAAAGCTATTTTCAATACGAACACAACGGTTCCGGTTTTAGGAGAATCCGACGGTCGGATCTCCCGCAATATCCATTCGAAGTCAATGGTCAAAATTCACGAACTTCCGCAGCGCCGCGCGTTCTATTCAGGCCATTATATTATATATATAATATATACTTCGTCGATTTCCTTTTAAAACATATTTTATAAATCGTTTTAAATTCGTTTTCAAAACGATTTCAACTTCGTTTCTAATTCAAATCAAAATTGAATTTTTCCTTATAAATTCATTTCAAATTGATTTCAATTCAAATTGATTTCTAATTCAATTTCAGTTCGTTTTCAATTCAATTCAATTTCAATATGAATTCATTTCTATTCAATTTCAATTCGAATTCAATTCTATTCAATTTCAATTTGAATTCATTTCAATTGGAATTTCAATTCTTTTCAAAATATCAGATTTTGAAATCACCTTCGATATTCATTATAAAATGAATAAAATCGATATAAATATCGTTCACGTCAAAATGGCATCAATCTAATCAACACGGCTTCATATACTTCTATTTTCAAATATTCTATTTCAAATATTTCTATTCAAAATATTTCTATTCAAAATATTTCTATTTCAAATATTTCTATTTCAAATATTTCTATTCAAATATTTTATTTCAAATATTTCTATTCAAATATTTTATTTCAAATATTTCTATTCAAATATTTTATTTCAAATATTTCTATTTCAAAACTGGAATGAGTCCCAATCAATTACCATAGATTTTATTTCTATGGACTACCATACAATGAACGTATATATCAACAATGAAAATAATCAACCATCATCCAAAGTGCATTCTACACTGTATAAGCATCAAATATAAATATTCAACGCTTATAATAGTCTGTCGATCAATCGATCGACATACAACTAATTATTGGGATTAGTGTACTTCATATATCATCCCAATACCCGTGTGGGGTTTCAAACAATCAAACACAGATTTTATTTGTGCAGTTGGGCGATGTGTAAAATTTATCGTCCCAATCAATATCAGTCAAATGTGTGTATAAGCAAATCGTCTGATTCGTTTATTTTTATTTTTAATTCATTTCATATACACGTTAAAAATTCTATTTTTAACTATAAAATATTTTCCACTATAAAATATTTTATTTCAACTATATAAATATTTTATTTCATTTCACATCACACAATCAACTACACATCAAAATCAAACAACCAAGCATACAAGCCGTCCATGGTCTATGGACGACGAGTGTCGGGTGCTACTAAACACCGTCTACATCCTAGTATATGTTTTAACTAGAAAATTAAATTAAAAGTGAGAAGTTCTCACAGAGGGTTCCACTCCACCGTGCTTTATTTCTGAACTGCTGAACCAACTGAATCTGTTTGAAATTCCCATGCGGTCCTTTTCACGCTGTTCAAATAAAAATTATATTTTCACTACTTCATTCCGATAAATAAAAATTATATTTTTATTTCTACTTCATATATATTACAATGCTTATTTCAATATAAAAATTATATTTTTATATTTCTACTTTATAAAAATCATATCTTTATCCTCGCCATTTTATCTTTTCAAATCAATGTATTTTATATTTTCAAATCAAAGTGTTTTCATATTTTCAAACTAAGAAAAATCATTTCTTTGTATATTTAAAAATCCAATCTTTTTATAAAGAAAAATCACATCTTTTTGTAAAGAAAAATCAAATCTTTCTATATAAACAAAATCATTTCCTTTAAGCGAATAAAAATCATTTCCTTAAGCGAATAAAAATCATTTCCTTAAGCGAATAAAAATCATTTCCTTTAAGCGAATAAAAATCATTTCCTTAAGCGAATAAAAATCATTTCCTTAAGCGAATAAAAATCATTTCCTTAAGCGAATAAAAATCATTTCCTTTAGCGAATAAAAATCATTTCCTTAAGCGAATAAAAATCATTTCCTTAAGCGAATAAAAATCATTTCCTTAAGCGAATAAAAATCATTTCCTTAAGCGAATAAAAATCATTTCCTTTTATAGATAGAATCTAACTTGTGTAATGCTATATATAAATAAAAAAACTGAAAATAGAAATCAATGTAAACTTACTTACATCAGAAATGAGGTGGAGCGGGATTTAGGGTTTGCTGGAGAGGAGAGAGAAGGGCGCGAGGGGGGTAAGGGGATCGGAGCGGGGAGGCGGATGCGGTGGCAGCACGATGCGATGGAGGTGGATTTAATCGAGGGCGACGGGGTGCGATGGCTCGATGGGGTACGGGTCTCGATTTGGACGGAGGTGGAGAGGAAGAAGAGGCGTCGAGGGGGGGCTTGGTGCGGTGGTGCGCGTGGGGAGGTCGGAGGGCGGCAGCGCCCCCAGCGGTAGAGGGGAGAGCTCCTCCGTCGATCGCGAGATGGGCTTTTTTTTCTTTGAAGTATCGATCTGAATTGAAGAAGGAGGGGGGTTGACTGTAAAATAGGAGAGAGAGAGTTTTTTTTTATTATTTAATTTTTAATTAACCCCTAAAGCAACTTCTTAATTCGAACTCGAAACGAGACCCACCGCCTGTCGTCCCTAGCATTTTACCCCCATTCCGAACACAATGGGATATGTATCGTAGGCTGATTCGATCATTTCGACCAGTTTCTGTTGAATTTACATTTAAATCATTATATTTAATTTTAAACGTACATTTCAATTTACTGGGGTCACATACTAACTAGAAAAAATCCCGAAAAATATTTTCTAGCTTCGTATTGACGATACGGTCCTAACAAAACTAATTTCGTCGAATTCTGAGACCATTAGAAAATTGGCCATTTTCCAGTCGATTAAAATCAACTGAAACTGGTCAAACGCGTTTTCTTTTGCCACGCTCACATATTGATTCGAAAAATTATGAAATTTGGAATCAAGCAATAACTTGACATCACGGATCCAACAAAAGTGGTTTCGTCGAAATCCGAGGTCGTTTGCAAAATTTCCATTTTTAAGGGCCAGAATTCCATAGCGACTATTCTGAATTTTCATTTGGGCATATCTTTTGATTCATGCTATGAAATTTTGATTTTTCGGATTCATTGGAAAGATATTCTCCAATGGATTCTATTATTTTTGGTTTTGCTAAATTTCGGTTTATTTTGAATCCTGTACATTCATTTGAAGTTTGAAATCGAATTATCGAACTACCGCGCCATTTTCAATTCCTTTTATAATTTAAAATAAATATTTATATTCTAACGACGAACTATATAAATATATTCGTTCGAATTATATTCAAAATAAATTTCTCATCGTTATTATTTAAAATAATTCATTTTAAATAATCAAAATTCACTAAAATTGCCAAAATAAAAAATTTAAATTGGCTCGGATTTTCGGGTTATTACACGAACCAGATTGATGGCTATGAACTGGAGTAAGCCGAACCGAACCAGGGAAGGACAACCGAACCGAACCGCATCCGGAGGCCGAACCAAACCGGATTGGAGCTACGATTATGCGATGACTCTTCTGAAGACCAACTCCAATTCGATCAAAACTCGAGATGCAAAGGAAGTCCAAATGGGAGGTTATTACTCAGGATTTAAATGGGATCAACGGGTTAACTTCATGAGTTGGTCTTTGCTGCGGGACGTGTGCTAAGGGGTTATCGACGTCCATAACTTTGATTCGCCATGGAAAGACAAGTGTTAGGCTGTGGATCAGTGCAGTGGGGTAGTTACTTGTAATGACCCGCATTGTCAGGGGTATTATAATTAATTTATTTAATTATATAAATAGTGATTTAGGGAATTAAATCGTCGTTAATTAAATTATAGTGAATATTTAATTAAATTAAATAATAGAATAATATACTTAATTCAGAAATAATCAAAATATTGGAAATAACAATATTCTATGAACTGGGTCATCCCTAGGATTTAGTTCAGCTTAGAGTTGAATTATATTGACGAATATATTCAATCGACGTCAGTTTGAAACGTAGAATTATAATATAATTAAAATAGAGCGCGTAACGACGCGGTAGTTCGCTATTTGGCGATTCGAACTTCAACAGAGTATACAGGGTTTGTTTTAAATCGGATTTCTATGAAACAAGAAACGTGTGGAGCTGGTGGAGTATATCTTTCTAGTGGAAGAGAAAATTCAGGATTTCATCGTGTAGATTTTGAGTTACGTCCAAATCAAATTATCAGAAATGCAGCGCCCTGACCATAACGATTTAATTATATTTATTATAAGGATTTAAATAGAAATCAAACATCGATATAACTCTGACGATGTAATATCGAGTTGTAAATCCATATAGGAATATTCTGAAGCTATACAGTATTCCACTATGAATATAAACATTAATATTTATTTATAAATATTTAATTTAATTATATTTAAATATATTTATATATTTAAATGGGTTATTTAGGACTTTAAAAATAGCCACTTTTGCAAACGAAGTCGGAATGTCAAATAGTTGTTAGATTTCCAGTTTCGTGATTTTTAGAGTCACTGTGTGGCCGTACGGATTTTTAGAGTGAGAAACAGTCAGTATTTTGACGGTTAAAAATACGCTGTGTGAGCAAACGGAGTCGGAATTCGACGAAACCAGTTTCGTTGGGACCGTAAGGTCGAACTGTAGCTACATGACCATTTTCGCGATTTTTGAATATCGTGTGTGATCACACGGATTTTTAGAAGGCGAAACGAATTTAACAAAAAGAATATACCGGGAATATTCCTTCTACAAAATATCTAGATATTTTGAAAATCCTATAAATACACCTCAAACCTCTCCTTAACCTAATCCACATTTTTTCCACTGCTCAGAAAATCCGCCGCCATTCTATCTCTTTCTCCAAACAAATCGCATCATACAAAAATCAAAAGAAAATAAATTCAAAGTCTATAAATCTCAGAACATATATATGGGTTCCTTGAGGAAATCTCTTCGATTTGGTACCCTCCTTGAGTAGAGCGATGCAGTTTTCTTGAGATCGACATTGTACAGCGTCGTGGTATTTTTCTAGGGTTCACAAAACGCTCAGATTCAAGCATCGAGTGAAGGGATTGATGTTACTTTGGAGTTCGGGGAGTTGAGTAGCACCGATTCTGAAATTGTGGGAGTGAACGATGGTATTTAGTGACGCGATGGTCACTGTTGTGGGCGAGATACAGTCGACGTTGGGTTTTTAATGGGGGGTGCGAGTTGGACATTGGTGGCATGGGGAGGAAGAGAACGTGGCAAGGAGTGATTTGGTGATGTCCTCTGGTCGGACGGTGTTGCGAGGAGGGAGTTTTGGGTGCAGGAAGAATCGGCTGTGGAGGACATAATTGGAGCGACGGGATTTGGGATTTGTGGAAGAAGAGGTTGGCGGGTCGTGGGTTTCCAAGAGGATAATGGGCCAGGAGTGAGAGGTTAAGCCCAATTACCATTAAAAAGGAAATTCAATTTTTATTTTAATTAATGATGTGTAACTTGTGTAACGTATAACTTTAGCATACGGTATCGGAATCAGACGAAACAAGATCCGCTGGGATCGTATGGACGGACACTACCCAATGGAACTGACTGGAAGTCCATCGGAGCTCGTTACAATCTATAGCAAAATAAATTGTCCGTCTAAATCAAATCGAACGACAATTATCGTTAATTAACGATGATAGTCCAATGTGAGTACATCTCACTAACTCTGAACAGTTTAAAATTTCATGTTGTATTTTTAGAACTGTTAGAAATTGTCTGATTGACTGTGTGTAAACTGTTTGATTGAACTGCTAGTCAGTTAGTTGAATTTCTATATTTGATTCTGTTTAACAGAATATATCATATGGAACTGAAAGTGATATTATCTATATTGTTTAACATCTATGATGCAGGGAAACAGGTTGGAGGAATCCGCCTGGATTCCTCAACATTTATTTACTGTTTTCATATATTGTGATATATGATGTGATGTATATCTGCTATGGATTATGTGTGTTAGAATGATGTTGATCATTGTTATTCGATATTTTAAATATCATAAAAGACCCTGGGATGTAAAAAGAATTATTTCAATGTATATTAAAATAAAAGGGATTTTATAAAGTCAATAGATTTTATAAAAAGGAAATATTTCAAAAGTAAATAAAAGGGAAAAATGTTGATAAAACGAATAGAATAAAATAAAGGAATATTTATTTAGGAAATAAATAGGATTATAAAAGGAGTTAATCAAACGTAGTTTATTAAAAGGAGTTAATCAAACGTAGTTATCAAAAGGACTAAATCAGACATAGTTATATAGGATAAGTTACCATTTTGCACGACTGCTAGCGTAATTCGCAGGCCTGTCGGATGTTTTCTGAGGGAATCAGGCGTAACCATTGTGATCGCTGCGATCTAGAGTCAAGTGAATGGAGTTAAATTCAATATTAGATATTCGAATAGGAGTTAAACAAATAGAGTTATTCAATTAGAGATTAAAGAAATAGAGCTAAGCAAAAGTAGAAACTGACTAGAGATTAGTAGGTTGAATGGTTTTCTGAGTGTCGATCTGATGTTGGTTTCGGCTATCGGGGTTTATACTTGGGTAGTCGTTCTCTTACTAGTTTACAGTTAGGGACTAATAGTTGTGTAATGGTAGTGATGCGTGAATAAGCTATGGAAATGTTTTCCAGGGTCAATAACGTATATTCTCTAGACATAGAAATGAGGAGATATATATATATATGGTTGATGATTGATCGATATAATTTCCACTTGGAAATAATATCGTTGTTTGCACACGTGTTTTTCTTTGATAGTTAACTCATCGACTATCGAAGTTTTCGACCATTTTAACGTTGTTAATATGGAGAGACCGGTTGGATTATTATCCGAAGAACCACTCTGTATTGGCATAAGCATTGCGAATCATATATGCCAAAGATAATTGAAGACGGAGTTATGCAAGGGCTATCGTGTTTACGAAATAGTGCCTTCGGTTTGTCCAGTCCCAGGACGACCTGTATGGAAGAATGTCTGACCGAGTATATCTAATAGATCGCGTAAGTTGATCTCTTCAAACGTATCCACGTTTGGTGGCGGAGGAATTCGTTTCTCTTAGCTGTATACCCGTGGTATTTTTGGGGAAATCAATTTGTGATTTGGCAGGTATGACGATGTGACATTCAAAGTGAATGAAGATGTGACATGTAAAAGATAAGCGTAGCTTCTAGCCTCACATCCGGTAAATTACAGAAATAGGGCAGACAGCATGGCTAAGTCGGTCGCTCCAAAGTAGGGTGTATAATCATCTATCTAGAGAATATTCATTTGCTTCTTTAATCTATCAATGTTGTCCCATATATATACGGGAAACGGTTGCTGATCCCAACCGTTGGTGATATACATTCGATACACTAAAGCGAAATGAGTGGTCGGTCATGTGTGGCTGAGTTGCAAGATGTTCTTGTTGAACTCCAGTGTATCGTTCCTAGAGTACACTGATCGGAAGGTGGTTCCATACCTTGTCATAGTTGGAAATCCACTACCCAATACGTGCTTGCGGTTTGATTGTATACTATATATGTAGAATGTGAGATGAAAGTGTTTCTGCTAGATGATTATTATATTGTGGTTGTGTAGTGACCCGAAAATCCGGTCCAATTTGAGGTGACTAAATAACACAAGTCCAACCCCAAATTGCACTTGAAATTCAAGAAACTAATAGAAAGAAGATAGAGGGTGAGGATAGATAAGATAGAACTAGTAGAATAGAAGAAGAAGAAGAAGAACATCATCATCAGAGTAAACACGAATCTCACAGCGGAACGAATAAAATATAACATAACTTTTGAAATACAAACAGTTATATATACATTAGCACTTATCAGAGTACAACACTTACAACAACAGCGGAAATAAATATAGCTATAGAATCCTGAAGCCTCCTGCTCCAGCTCTTCAATGTATCTGCAAATCCCGACTACTTGACTGCCCGTACAAATTTAGGCACCCAAGAGTTTAGGGAAAACAACAAAGTAAACTCCGGGTCAGTCATGGGACTGGTATGAGTAAAACAGTTTAAACAGGTATATGAACAAGTAAACGATATCTCATAAGACCACGCCGCAGAACGGAACGGGTTTTTCCCTTATGAGAATCCAAAATATCTTTATACCAAAAACCTTTTGATATTATAATAATGTCTATGTACAAATAGATATCAACTAGCAGAAACGCTTTCATCTCACGTTCTACATATATAGTATACAATCAAAATCACAAGCACGTATTGGATAATGGATTTCCAACTATGACAAGGTATGGAACCACCTTCCGATCAGTGTACTCTAGGAACGATACACTGGAGTTCAACAAGAACATCTTGCAACTCAGCCACACATGACCGACCACTCATTTCGCTTGAGTGTATCGAATGTACATCACCAACGGTTGGGATCAGCAACCGTTTCCCGTATATATATGGGACAGCATTGATAGATTAAAAGAAGCAAATGAATATTCTCTAGATAGGTGATTATACACCCTACTTCGGTGCGACCGACTTAGCCATGCTGCCTGCCCGATTTCTGTCATTTACCGGATGTGAGGCTAGAAGCTACGCTTACTTTCCATTCATTTATAACACGATAACTTTGAATGCCACATTATCAGATCCATAAATCATTAGTTGGTTTATACAAATACCCTGGATGTTATGCTAAGGGATAAATCCGTTGCAACCATATATATTTATACAGACCAACACATTCGATCATTGGAAATACTTTGTCAGACATTCGTCCATTTACGTTCGTTCTGGGACTGAACGAAACCGAAGGCACTATTCAGTACATCCATCTTAGTCCATTGTTATCTAAGATTTATACAACAGCCCTTGCACTTTACTCCGTCTTCAATATATTCAGCATATATGATTCGCAATGCTTATGCCAATACAGAGTGGTTCTTTGGATAATGATCCAACCGGTCTCTCCATATTAACAACGTTAAAATGGTCAAAACATTGATAGTCTGTGATTTAACTATCAAAGAAAAACTCGTGTGCAAACAACGATATTATTTCCAGATGGAAATTATATCAACCAATCATCATTTAACATTTTTCTCTTTAGTTCAATAATTTACTTATCTCCTGTTTCCCTATATTCTAAATTTCTTATTTTCTAATTTTAGAAAATATACTTTATTAACAATGGAAAACATTTCCATTTCCTGTTTCCTATATTAGAAAACATTTCTGATTTCTTATTTGGAAAACATTTCCAAAGTTCCTTTATTGGATTTTAAACTGATGTTTAAATAAACATCGCTATGCCAACTCAAACCATTTACTGAATTCACTTAACCATCATTCACTATCAAACCTTACCATTCCTTAGTTAAGAAGGGAGTCAATCAAGTTGGGGTATAATTACCTCTCAGACCTTAACTGAACAACATTATAACTTTGAATTAGTAACAGTTTATCTTTTAAACCTTTAACATCTTCTTTACGTAACCCTCGGATTCAATTTACGAATCCACTTCTTTATTGAAAGCATTGATTATAACAATAACGTTATAATCCCTACTTTCGAAATATCTAACTTCAACTATAACCTTTATTCTTTAATTCGAATAATTAAACCTAACCCAACTTTATTAGTGTATACTCTTGATTTAAAAACCGGAAAGTAAATATTACTTTCTCGAATTCGATGTAATTGAATTCGACGTATAATTCTCTTTCGAGTAATCTCTATTTGATTAACTCTTCTTCGAATATCCTATATTTGATTATCTCTCTTCGAATAACTTATATTCGATCTCTTTCTTTCGAATACGATATATTTGATAATCTCTTTTCGATTAAACTAATCGATTGCTCCTTTCGATTAACTAAAATCAATAACTCATTTCCATTAAACTCTACTCGAATAAACTATATTCGATTAACTCTATTTAACTCCATTCGAATAACTAATATTCGATAACTCTATTTAACTCCGTTCGAATAACTAATACTCGATAACTCTATTTAAGACCGTTCAACTCTATTCGAATAACTAATATTCGATAACTCTATTTAACTCCATTCGCTTGACTCTAGATCGCAGCGATCACAATGGTTACGCCTGATTCCCTCAGGAAACATCCGACCACCGTGGGCTATTTACAGCCCTGCGAATTACGCTAGCGGTCGTGCTAAATGGCATCTCATTTGGATTAACTCTAATTGAATGATTCTAACTGTTTACCACTAACTGATTAACTCTAACCGATTTACTCTAACTGTTTAACTCTAACTGATCAACTCTAACCGATTAACTCTAACTTTTTAACTCTAACTGTTTAACTCTAATCAATTTACTCTATTCAACTAACTCGACTCGACTAACACCTTTCGAATAACATATTCAATTCACTAACTTCGAATACCATATTCGATCAACTAACTTCGAATGCCATATTCGATTAACTAACTTCGAATGCCATATTCGATTAACTAACTTCGAATGCCTTATTCGATTAACTAACTTCGAATGCCTTATTCGATTAACTAACTTCGAATGCCATATTCGATTAACTAACTTCGAATGCCATATTCGATTAACTAACTTCGAATGCCATATTCGATTAACTAACTTCGAATGCCATATTCGATTAACTAACTTCGAATGCCATATTCGATTAACTAACTTCGAATGCCATATTCGATTAACTAACTTCGAATGCCATATTCGATTAACTAACTTCGAATGCCATATTCGATTAACTAACTTCGAATGCCTTATTCGATTAACTAACTTCGAATGCCTTATTCGATTAACTAACTTCGAATGCCATATTCGATTAACTAACTTCGAATGCCATATTCGATTAACTAACTTCGAGAATGCCATATTCGATTAACTAACTTCGAATTCCATATTCGATTAACTAACATCGAATGCCATATTCGATTAACTAACATCGAATGCCATATTCGATTTCTCCTTTGTGATAACGTTTATCCAATTAAAAAGATCCCCTTTTTAACAACGTTTATTCATTTATAAAGATTCACTTTTTAGTAACGGTTCTTCACTTTATAAATGTTCATTTAATAACGGTTTCCTCTTTATAACTTCTTATTTCGTTATAAACACATTTCCTTTTTATTAACCCTATTTATTTTCTAAATATTCTCTTTCCAATTTTATTTGTAAATGGTTTACAAATATTTCTTTTTTCTATTTTATTCTATTTGCAAATGGTTTGCAAATATTCCCTTTTCAAATTTATTCTATAAAAATATTCTAACTCCTTAAATTTCCGGGAAAATTCGCCATAACCTCCTTTGTATCGGGAGTATCGGGAAAATCCCCAAACCCGCCACACAGGCCTTTCCATTCAAAAAGAAAATGGTTTGAAATTATTTCCTTTTTGAATATCTCTAATTTATAAATATTCCTTATTTATAAATATTCTATTTATAAATATCTCTTATTTATAAATATTCCAATTTATAAATATTCTGTTTTCAATATCACTTTGAAAATCTCCTTATCAACATCCCGTATGTTACGGTATTCAATCATATCAAATCACGATGATAAATATCGTCCAAACAAATATGATCGACAATAGATTATATATCATATAATATATTGCAATATATGAACAGAACAGTAATATAAATATTGAGGAGTCCAGTTGGACCCCTCCAACCTGTTTCCCTGCATCACAGATGTTACACAGTATAATCAACATCCATTACAGTTCAGTACGAATTATTCTGATAAACAGAATCAATATATATATATATATATAACGGTTTATATATGTATATATACATATAATTTCAACTAACTGACTAGCAGTTCAATCAATCAACCAACACACAACAATTAACAGATGATTAACAGTTCTAAGAATACATTGTAAAAATATAACTGTTCAGAGTTGGTGAGTTTTACTCACATTGGCGCGTTAACCGTTAAATAATGGTTTGCGTTATTTGATTTAGTCGGACAATTTATTTCGCCATAAATTGTAACGAGCTTGGATTCACTCCCGGTCAGTCTCATTGTGTTGCTCTCGTCCATATGATCCCAACGCAACTTACGGTTCCTAAATCTGATATAGTATGTAGAAGTTGCATGCTTTTAAAGTTTGGATAAAATTTAAAATGAAAATATCTTAACTTAAATTTTAAATGGGCCTCACCTTACTTTCCTTTGGCCCAATATGGTTTTAACCCCTAAGGCCCCGCACCCTTATTTGCTTCTTTCTTCCCCGATTTCACAGATCGTGCTCCAGTACCAATCCTCAACCATTTCCGCAAAAAACAAACTTCAACCTCTCCTTTGTCTCACCACCATTAATCAAACCGTCTTCACCATGTTGATCCCCATCGAATACCGCACCGCTCTACTGCCCCAAGGCTCAGCTCGCACACACCATGGTGGTCGCGACAGTCCAGCATCGCCGAAAGTGATCGACATTTTTATTCTTCAAATCCCAAAAAACCTTTCAGTAAAGTGCCAAATCACCATACGAATGCAACTAAAACCCCCATTTCTCCATTCGATGCTCGGATTCTCGAGCGTTGCAAACCCTAGTCCACGACAACAGTTTTCCATTGACAGAAAAACTAACTGAACCCAACAAATCTTATACGGAATCGAAGCCCTTTTGATGTTGAATCCATACCCACAGATATTATGATTTAAGGGTATTTACTTGATTTGTTTTGATTTTTTTTTTTTGAAGAACAAATTTCTCATGATAGAAAGAAACTGGCGGCGGCCTCTTTTGATTTTGTACAGAAGCTAAATTTTAGGTCTTAAGGATATAAGGTGGAGTATTTATAATGAAGATATTTTCTATTTTTATATTCGATTTTAATCCAACGCTGTTTTATATTTGACTTTTAAAATTCCTGTGATCACATACAACATCCAAAAATCACGAAACTGGATATGCAGCTACAGTTCGATATTACGGTCCCAACGAAACTGGTTTCATCGAATTCCGACTCCGTATGCTCACACAACGTATTTTTAACCGTCGAAATACTAATTATTTCTCACTCTAAAAATCCGTACGGCCACACAGTGACTCTAAAAATCACGAAACTGGGAATCTAACAACTATTTGACATTGCGGATCCAACAAAATTAGTTTCGTCGAATTCCGACTTCGTTTGCAAAAGTGGCTATTTTTAAAGCTCTGGATGACCCATTTAAATATATAAATATATTTAAATATAATTAAATTAAATATTTATAAATTTATATTATCGTATATATTCACAGTGGAATACCATACAGCTCCAATTGGATTTATAGTTCGATATTCAAATCCCGGTTGAACCGATATTCAATTTATATTGAATATCCACTTATAATATAAATAAATATATTAACAAATTTCAAAGGAATTCCATAGCGACTTTTCTAAAATTTGATTTGGACGTAAATCAAAATCTACACGACGAAATCCCGATTTTTCTGTTCCCTTGGAAAACTATTATCAAATCGGTCCTGATGGTTCTTGTTTCACAGAAATCCGACTTAAAACGGTCCCTGTACATTCAGTTGAAGTTCAAATCGCCAAATAGCGAACTGCAGCGCCGTTTCGAGCTCGATTTTAATTATATTATAATTCCACGTTCAAACTGTCGTTTATATAATATATTCGTTATTCAAATTCAATTCCAAACTGAATTATACCTTATATAAAATCCAATTCACGCTGTATTGTGAATTCAGCTATTTTTGACTATTTCGACATTATAATATATTATTATATTATAATTATTAATTAAATCTTCAATATTATTCAATTTCAGTTATCGATATCGCCAAAACGATATTTAAATAATTAAATTAATTAATTATTTAACAGCTAAAAATGCGGGTCATTACAATCTTTCCCCCTTAAAATAATTTCGTCCTCGAAATTGCTAAGGTAGGGGACGACCCTATCTACTGGGTAAAAATTTATCTGTTTACCTCTTATCTCCGGTTTCAACTGAACCAATTAATATCGACTAAAATATTAATTTATTCCGACTAACTAAATCTTCAAAAAATTTGAAAATTTTCTAACGTCTTAACTTTTCGAAAAATTTCGCCACCGTCTCCTTTGTACCGGTATATACGTCAAACCACCACTCGCCTTTCTAGGCCTTCTCCAACCCAAAAGAAAATCAAACAGCCAAGCGGCTTGCCAATTCGGCTCATCAAAATCTCAAACTCATATCAAATATAAACTGGTACCTTTTTGTCGGGCATATCAACTCTATCACTTCCATATGCTATCAACTCAGCATATACCAGTGTTATCTCAATCAAATTCCAAATCAGTTCATAACTTCAAATCCAAATCGAATTTCATTCGAACCCCAATATCAAATTCCAAATTATTGACTTATCAATTTGGTTCCATTCTAGATCATCTCTAATCCAATTCAATTTTATTTAACTTAGTTCAAGTTAAATTTCCATTTATTTTTACCATCTCAATTTATTTAACTTCATTAGTTAAATTTTAATTCCAGAACTCAAATTCCTGGGTTTCTTTCAAATCAAATTTGAAATCATAATGCCAATTCAAAACCTTTGAATTTCTAAACACTTGTTTTCTCGAAACAATTCAAAAACAAAACCTTTGGCAGTAATCCTTCACTTACAACTCGAAAATGAACACTGATGATGTCGCGATTCATCATCAGAATCTATTTTCCAGCTATCGAAGTGAGTTTAATACTATATCACCTTTAGTTTGAAAACGTTTTCAAAATCTCCCAGGAAACTTAAAATTTCCTTATTTTAATTCCAGTCTGATTTAGATTCAGATTTACTTCATCTTATTTCATATACTTTCCCTATATGAATTCTGATTAGTTATTTATAACTATTTCACTTTTATAATCTTACTCGGTTATAATGACAACCAACACAACCAATTATACTATGTAAATTTCAAAACATATCATGTTGGTCCATCGTATTCGAGTGTTTAGTAATCCCTATCGATACAGTGGATCAAACTGATCGACCAGAATTCATAAGCCACTCAACCAATGAGTTTCCATAATATAAAACCATTTTATATTAACTAACAAATACGCACTCGTATATATACACTCAAATTCAGTCTAGGATATTACCAATCCCATCTCTACTGAATCACGCCACAGAGCCAAGGTATTAACTAAACCAATGCTCTGATACCAACTGTAGTGACCCGAAAATCCTGTCCAATTTGAGGTGACTAAATAACACAAGTCCAACCCCAAATTGCACTTGAAATTCAAGAAACTAATAGAAAGAAGATAGAGGGTAAGGATAGATAAGATAGAACTAGTAGAATAGAAGAAGAAGAAGAACATCATCATCAGAGTAAACACGAATCTCACAGCGGAACAAATAAAATATAATATAACTTTTGAAATACAAACAGTTATATATACATTAGCACTTATCAGAGTACAACACTTACAACAACAGCGGAAATAAATATAGCTATAGAATCCTGAAGCCTCCTGCTCCAGCTCTTCAATGTATCTGCAAATCCCGACTACTTGACTGCCCGTACAAATTTAGGCACCCAAGAGTTTTGGGAAAACAACAAAGTAAACTCTGGGTCAGTCATGGGACTGGTATGAGTAAAACAGTTTAAACAGGTATATGAACAAGTAAACAATATCTCATAAGACCACGCCGCAGAACGGAACGGGTTTTTCCCTTATGAGAATCCAAAATATCTTTATACCAAAAACCTTTTGATATTATAATAATGTCTATGTACAAATAGATATCAACTAGCAGAAACGCTTTCATCTCACGTTCTACATATATAGTATACAATCAAAATCGCAAGCACGTATTGGATAATGGATTTCCAACTATGACAAGGTATGGAACCACCTTCCGATCAGTGTACTCTAGGAACGATACACTGGAGTTCAACAAGAACATCTTGCAACTCAGCCACACATGACCGACCACTCATTTCGCTTGAGTGTATCGAATGTACATCACCAACGGTTGGGATCGGCAACTGTTTCCCGTATATATATGGGACAACATTGATAGATTAAAAGAAGCAAATGAATATTCTCTAGATAGGTGATTATACACCCTACTTCGGTGCGACCGACTTAGCCATGCTGCCTGCCCGATTTCTGTCATTTATCGGATGTGAGGCTAGAAGCTACGCTTACTTTCCATTCATTTATAACACGATCACTTTGAATGCCACATTATCAGATCCGTAAATCATTAGTTGGTTTATACAAATACCCTGGATGTTATGCTAAGGGATAAATCCGTTGCAACCATATATATTTATACAGACCAACACATTCGATCATTGGAAATACTTTGTCAGACATTCGTCCATTTACGTTCGTTCTGGGACTGAACGAAACCGAAGGCACTATTCAGTACATCCATCTTAGTCCATTGTTATCTAAGATTTATACAACAGCCCTTGCACTTTACTCCGTCTTCAATATATTCAGCATATATGATTCGCAATGCTTATGCCAATACAGAGTGGTTCTTTGGATAATGATCCAACCGGTCTCTCCATATTAACAACGTTAAAATGGTCAAAACATTGATAGTCTGTGATTTAACTATCAAAGAAAAACTCGTGTGCAAACAACGATATTATTTCCAAACGGAAATTATATCAACCAATCATCATTTAACATTTATCTCTTTAGTTCATTAATTTCCTTATCTCCTGATTCCCTATATTCTAAATTTCTTATTTTCTAATTTTAGAAAATATACTTTATTAACAATGGAAAACATTTCCATTTCCTGTTTCCTATATTAGAAAACATTTCTGATTTCTTATTTGGAAAACATTTCCAAAGTTCCTTTATTGGATTTTAAACTGATGTTTAAATAAACATCGCTATGCCAACTCAAACCATTTACTGAATTCACTTAACCATCATTCACTATCAAACCTTACCATTCCTTAGTTAAGAAGGGAGTCAATCAAGTTGGGGTATAATTACCTCTTAGACCTTAACTGAACAACGTTATAACTTTGAAATAGTAACAGTTTGTCTTTTAAACCTTTAACAACTTCTTTACGTAACCCTCGGATTCAATTTACGAATCCACTTCTTTATTGAAAGCATTGATTATAACAATAACGTTATAATCCCTACTTTCGAAATATCTAACTTCAACTATAACCTTTATTCTTTAATTCGAATAATTAAACCTAACCCTACTTTATTAGTGTATACTCTTGATTTAAAAACCGGAAAGTAAATATTACTTTCTCGAATTCGATGTAATTGAATTCGACGTATAATTCTCTTTCGAGTAATCTCTATTTGATTAACTCTTCTTCGAATATCCTATATTCGATTATCTCTCTTCGAATAACTTATATTCGATCTCTTTCTTTCGAATATGATATATTCGATAATCTCCTTTCGATTAAACTAATCGATAGCTCCTTTCGATTAACTAAAATCGATAACTCATTTCCATTAAACTCTACTCGAATAAACTATATTCGATTAACTCTATTTAACTCCATTCGAATAACTAATATTCGATAACTCTATTTAACTCCGTTCGAATAACTAATATTCGATAACTCTATTTAAGACCGTTCAACTCTAATCGAATAACTAATATTCGATAACTCTATTTAACTCCATTCGCTTGATTCTAGATCGCAGCGATCACAATGGTTACGCCTGATTCCCTCAGGAAACATCCGACCGCCGTGGGCTATTTACAGCCCTGCGAATTACGCTAGCCGTCGTGCTAAATGGCATCTCATTTGGATTAACTCTAATTGATTGATTCTAACTGTTTACCACTAACTGATTAACTCTAACCGATTAACTCTAACTGTTTAACTCTAACTGATCAACTCTAACCGATTAACTCTAACTTTTTAACTCTAACTGTTTAACTCTAATCAATTTACTCTATTCAACTAACTCGACTCGACTAACACCTTTCGAATAACATATTCGATTCACTAACTTCGAATACCATATTCGATTAACTAACTTCGAATGCCATATTCGATTAACTAACTTCGAATGCCATATTCGATTAACTAACTTCGAATGCCATATTCGGTTAACTAACTTCGAATGCCTTATTCGGTTAACTAACTTCGAATGCCATATTCGGTTAACTAACTTCGAATGCCATATTCGATTAACTAACTTCGAATGCCATATTCGATTAACTAACTTCGAATGCCATATTCGATTAACTAACTTCGAATGCCATATTCGATTAACTAACTTCGAATGCCATATTCGATTAACTAACTTCGAATGCCAAATTCGATTAACTAACTTCGGATGCCAAATTCGATTAACTAACTTCGGATGCCAAATTCGATTAACTAACTTCGAATGCCATATTCGATTAACTAACTTCGAATGCCATATTCGATTAACTAACTTCGAATGCCATATTCGATTAACTAACTTCGAATGCCATATTCGATTAACTAACTTCGAATGCCATATTCGATTAACTAACTTCGAATGCCATATTCGATTAACTAACTTCGAATGCCATATTCGATTAACAAACTTCGAATGCCATATTCGATTAACTAACTTCGAATGCCATATTCGATTAACTAACTTCGAATGCCATATTCGATTAACTAACTTCGAATGCCATATTCGGTTAACTAACTTCGAATGCCATATTCGGTTAACTAACTTCGAATGCCTTATTCGGTTAACTAACTTCGAATGCCTTATTCGGTTAACTAACTTCGAATGCCATATTCGGTTAACTAACTTCGAATGCCATATTCGGTTAACTAACTTCGAATGCCATATTCGATTAACTAACTTCGAATGCCATATTCGATTAACTAACTTCGAATGCCATATTCGATCAACTAACTTCGAATGCCATATTCGATCAACTAACTTCGAATGCCATATTCGATTAACTAACTTCGAATGCCATATTCGATTAACTAACTTCGAATGCCTTATTCGATTAACTAACTTCGAATGCCTTATTCGATTAACTAACTTCGAATGCCATATTCGATTAACTAACTTCGAATGCCATATTCGATTAACTAACTTCGAATGCCATATTCGATTAACTAACTTCGAATGCCATATTCGATTAACTAACTTCGAATGCCATATTCGATTAACTAACTTCGAATGCCATATTCGATTAACTAACTTCGAATGCCATATTCGATTAACTAACTTCGAATGCCATATTCGATTAACTAACTTCGAATGCCATATTCGATTAACTAACTTCGAATGCCATATTCGATTAACTAACATCGAATGCCATATTCGATTTACTAACTTCGAATGCCATATTCGATTAACTAACTTCGAATGCCATATTCGATTAACTAACTTCGAATGCCATATTCGATTAACTAACTTCGAATGCCATATTCGATTAACTAACATCGAATGCCATATTCGATTAACTAACATCGAAAGCCATATTCGATTTCTCCTTTGTGATAACGTTTATCCAATTAAAAAGATCCCCTTTTTAACAACGTTTATTCATTTATAAAGATTCACTTTTTAGTAACGGTTCTTCACTTTATAAATGTTCATTTAATAACGGTTTCCTCTTTATAACTTCTTATTTCGTTATAAACACATTTCCTTTTTATTAACTCTATTTATTTTCTAAATATTCTCTTTCCAATTTTATTTGTAAATGGTTTACAAATATTTCTTTTTTCTATTTTATTTTATTTGCAAATGGTTTGCAAATATTCCCTTTTCAAATTTATTCTATAAAAATATTCTAACTCCTTAAATTTCCGGGAAAATTCGCCATAACCTCCTTTGTATCGGGAGTATCGGGAAAATCCCCAAACCCGCTACACAGGCCTTTCCATTCAAAAAGAAAATGGTTTGAAATTATTTCCTTTTTGAATATCTCTAATTTATAAATATTCCTTATTTATAAATATTCTATTTATAAATATCTCTTATTTATAAATATTCCAATTTATAAATATTCTGTTTTCAATATCACTTTGAAAATCTCCTTATCAACATCCCGTATGTTACGGTATTCAATCATATCAAATCACGATGATAAATATTGTCCAAACACATATGATCGACTATAGATTATATATCATATCATATATTGCAATATATGAACAGAACAATAATATAAATATTGAGGAGTCCAGTTGGACCCCTCCAACCTGTTTCCCTGCATCACAGATGTTACACAGTATAATCAACATCCATTACAGTTCAGTACGAATTATTCTGATAAACAGAATCAATATATATATAACGGTTTATATATGTATATATACATATAATTTCAACTAACTGACTAGCAGTTCAATCAATCAACCAACACACAGCAATTAACAGATGATTAACAGTTCTAAGAATACATTGTAAAAATATAACTGTTCAGAGTTGGTGAGTTTTACTCACATTGGCGCGTTAACCGTTAAATAATGGTTTGCGTTATTTGATTTAGTCGGACAATTTATTTCACCATAAATTGTAACGAGCTTGGATTCACTCCCGGTCAGTCTCATTGTGTTGCTCTCGTCCATATGATCCCAACGCAACTTACGGTTCCTAAATCTGATATAGTATGTAGAAGTTGCACGCTTTTAAAGTTTGGATAAAATTTAAAATGAAAATATCTTAACTTAAATTTTAAATGGGCCTCACCTTACTTTCCTTTGGCCCAATATGGTTTTAACCCCTAAGGCCCCGCACCCTTATTTGCTTCTTTCTTCCCCGATTTCACAGATCGTGCTCCAGTACCAATCCACAACCATTTCCGCAAAAAACAAACTTCAACCTCTCCTTTGTCTCACCACCATTAATCAAACCGTCTTCACCATGTTGATCCCCATCGAATACCGCACCGCTCTACTGACCCAAGGCTCAGCTCGCACACACCATGGTGGTCGCGACAGTCCAGCATCGCCGAAAGTGATCGACATTTTTATTCTTCAAATCCCACAAAACCTTTCAGTAAAGTGCCAAATCACCATACGAATGCAACTAAAACCCCCATTTCTCCATTCGATGCTCGGATTCTCGGGCGTTGCAAACCCTAGTCCACGACAGCAGTTTTCCATTGACAGAAAAACTAACCGAACCCAATAAATCTTATACGGAATCGAAGCCCTTTTGATGTTGAATCCATACCCACAGATATTATGATTTAAGGGTATTTACTTGATTTGTTTTGATTTTTTTTTTTTGAAGAACAAATTTCTCATGATAGAAAGAAACTGGCGGCGGCCTCTTTTGATTTTGTACAGAAGCTAAATTTTAGGTCTTAAGGATATAAGGTGGAGTATTTATAATGAAGATATTTTCTATTTTTATATTCGATTTTAATCCAACGCTGTTTTATATTTGACTTTTAAAATTCCTGTGATCACATACAACATCCAAAAATCACGAAACTGGATATGCAGCTACAGTTCGATATTACGGTCCCAACGAAACTGGTTTCATCGAATTCCGACTCCGTATGCTCACACAACGTATTTTTAACCGTCGAAATACTAATTATTTCTCACTCTAAAAATCCGTACGGCCACACAGTGACTCTAAAAATCACGAAACTGGGAATCTAACAACTATTTGACATTGCGGATCCAACAAAATTAGTTTCGTCGAATTCCGACTTCGTTTGCAAAAGTGGCTATTTTTAAAGCTCTGGATGACCCATTTAAATATATAAATATATTTAAATATAATTAAATTAAATATTTATAAATTTATATTATCGTATATATTCACAGTGGAATACCATACAGCTCCAATTGGATTTATAGTTCGATATTCAAATCCCGGTTGAACCGATATTCAATTTATATTGAATATCCACTTATAATATAAATAAATATATTAATAAATTTCAAAGGAATTCCATAGCGACTTTTCTAAAATTTGATTTGGACGTAAATCAAAATCTACACGACGAAATCCCGATTTTTCTGTTCCCTTGGAAAACTATTATCAAATCGGTCCTGATGGTTCTTGTTTCACAGAAATCCGACTTAAAACGGTCCCTGTACATTCAGTTGAAGTTCAAATCACCAAATAGCGAACTGCAGCGCCGTTTCGAGCTCGATTTTAATTATATTATAATTCCACGTTCAAACTGTCGTTTATATAATATATTTGTTATTCAAATTCAATTCCAAACTGAATTATACCTTATATAAAATCCAATTCACACTGTATTGTGAATTCAGCTATTTTTGACTATTTCGACATTATAATATATTATTATATTATAATTATTAATTAAATCTTCAATATTATTCAATTTCAGTTATCGATATCGCCAAAACGATATTTAAATAATTAAATTAATTAATTATTTAACAGCTAAAAATGCGGGTCATTACAGGTTGATAGACATTATTATAATATCAAAAGGTTTTTGATATAAAGATAATTTGGATTCTCATAAGGGAAAAACCCGTTCTGTTATACGGCGTGGTCTTATGAGATATCGTTACTTGCTCACTCTGTTTTAAACTGTTTTACTCATACCAGTCCCATGACTGACCCGAAGTTTATTTTGTTTTGTTTTCCCTAAACTCTTGGGTGCCCAATTTTGTACGGGCAGTCAAGTAGTCAGGAATTTACAGATATACTGGAAGAGCTTGGAGCAGGAGGCTTCAGGATTATATAGCTATAGTTATTTCCGCTGTGTTGTAAGTGTGTACTCTGATAATGTTATTGTAAACATATACTGATTTTATTTCAAGGATATGTTATCTATTATATGTTGTTCGTTCCGCTGTGAGATTCGTGTTACTCTGATATTGTGTTCTTCTTCTTCTATTCTAAGTTTCTATCTTATCTATCCTCACCCTCTATCTTCTTTCTATTAATTTCTTGAATTTCCAGTGCAATTTGGTGTTGGACTTGTGTTATTTGGTCAGCTCAAATTGGACTGGATTTTCGGGTCATTACATTACTACTCCATGGGGCAGAGTGATCGTAGTATGGCAATGGGTCAGCGTAATGGAGTCTTCATGACTTCATGGGGCAGAGTGGACATAGCAAGGACTAGTGGTTATGGATCAGTGCAGTGGAGTCGCGATGAGTCCATGGGGCAGAGTGATCATAACAAGGAACAAGGTGATCAAAGTGGTGGATATCGTATGCTTTACGCACTGAGTGAGAGATGTGAGGATGGTTGCTATGATTGGTTGTTTGCCATTACTATGTCATGCACACTCCCACCCCCGTATTCTTCACACTATATGTTAGTGGCACCTTAGAGTATTGTACAGTATGTAGTGCAAACTCTTTGGTTGCAGGTCCAGGTTTAGGTATGGTTTAGTATACATGTTATTATTCTGTTTTGTTGCTTATCGCTCATACCAGACTTTTGTCTGACCTATAGTTTTATGTCTCTTCTTATTACTCTAGTTGCTCTGAAACGGGCAGACTAGAGACAGGTTAGTTGGTTATGCACGAGTAGCTGATCCGGAGACGAGCAGGAGGCTCCTACGTATTATCTATATATATTCTCCCTGTGTTTTTGATGGTCACTGCTTTGGGCATTACTAGTGTACCTCTCCTTTCTTTTGCTTTAGAGACAGTATTTTGAAGTTGTAATAATGGTTATGGATCATAAGCTGTATTTTGGATTTCCACTGCTATGATGATTATGATTTAGTTTTCATCTTATGCACTGTCTCGCCTGTTTTATGTCAAGTATGTTATTATTATATTTTTTCTATGCTTTGTGAGATATTCTACAGGTTCCTTGTTAGTTTGAATTCCTTTCTTTTCCTTTCTTTGGCGACCGTCCTATGCTAGTCGGGCATTGGCACAGCGCACTTTCATTGGAAATGTCGGCTAATGCGGGGCGGGCCGTCACATTTGGTATCAGAGCTCTAGGTTGCGTAGTTAACCTAGGGAAAGACACCAGGGAGAGATAATACGTATATGAGAGCACGTATTTGTGATTATTTTGGTTTTCAAAAGCTATATATATACTATTAATATATTTAAGGATGAAGTCGCATTGCACTGGCACCACTGAAGAGATGGTTAATCGTTTCTCTTTACAGATCGAACGATGAGCCAATATACGAGGGGTGCTGGTAGAGGAGTTAATAATGGGAATGCTCCCGATATGAGGACGATGTTCACTGACCTCATGAGAGAGATTCTTAGGGAAGTTCAGAGGGTAGCTCCCAATGCTGCAAATGGTGGTGGTGCAGCGGTGTAGGCGCCTAGGGCCGATTTCACCAAGCTTTGCAAGGATTACACTAGTCTTGGTGGAAAGTCGTTCCACGGAACGGAATCGACCACAGAAGTCCAGGATTGGATGGATAGCTGTGAGAGTATCTTTGAAGACTTGGGTATCGAGGATGCGATGAAGAGGAAGTTAGCATCCTGTTAGCTGCACGGACGGGCGATGAATTGGTGGAATGCTATTACGGCGGCTACTCCAAAGGATCAGGTTACATGGTATCAGTTTAAGGCCTAATTCAGTGATAAGTTCATCCCAACTGCCCAGAAGTCAGAGTTGTTTAGGAAATTTCTAGAGCTTAAGCAAAATGGAAGGGCAGTCTCGGAGTATATTGTAGAGTTCGATACTTATCGAAGTATGGATTATCCCTCATTGACACTCCCGAGAAGAAAAATGAGAAGTTCATAACAGGCTTAGATCAGTACTTGGGGAAAAGGCTTATTAACCGCATCGATGAGACGTTTGAATCGATTGTGGGGAAAGCTTTGAGATCAGAGAGTCTATACCCTAAGTCGAAGACTGTGGTTGCATTTGCAGAGGAGCCAAAGACGCAAGCAAGCGGTGGAGGCAAGAATGGTTCTCAGAATAAGAGAAAGCAGAATCAGACCAAGGATGGTCAGAAGAAAAAAGAATAAGAAAGATGTTGAGTGCTTCAGTTGTGGTAAGAAGGTCCACTATGCCAAAGAATGTCGGGCCAAGCCAGCGGATAGGAAGTGCTTCAACTGTGGCCAAGTGGGACATCACAAGGATAAGTGTCCACAACCCCTAAAGAAAAGTAGATTGTGAAAGAATATGCTATCAATGTTGTTCGTTCTTCGTCGAATGCCCCAACTGCGGCGGAGAAAGGAAAGAATGTCGTCAATCAAGGTATGCTTTCTGTTTGTGATGTTCCTGTTCGAGTATTGTTTGATACCGGAGCTTCCCGTTCCTTCATATCTAGTGACCTGGTAGATAGGGTGGGATTGGAACCCGAGATAGTCGATAGACCTTTAACAGTGACGAAATTGATTGGTGGTTCGACTAGCCTTTGTATGATTTGTCGTAATGTGGTCTCATCGAGTCATGGATGCATGTTTGTTTGTGATTGCTTTATTTTGGTCTTTACTGAGTTTAGCATTATTTTGGGTTTCGATTGGCTCCAAAGATACGGGGTGATGGTAGACTATGAAGGCTTTTTGGTGATAGTTAGAGCGAATGATGGGCGGAGGGTAGTGTTTGGTGGTCTACCTAGTGATGGGGTAATGGCTAGTTTTCTAAATTCCCTCGACATCCCGCATGATGAGTTGTCAGATGTGCCCGTGGCTGGCCAGTACCCGGACGTCTTCGAGGAAGTGACCGGACTTCCACCACACCGAGAGATTGAGTTCCGTATTGATTTAGTGAAAGATGCCAGACCTATAGTGATGCCACTTCGTCGTATGGCACCAAGGGAGCAGCGAGAGCTCGAGGTGCAAGTAAGCGATCTTTTGAAGAAGGGATTTATCAGAAGAAGTGTTTCTGAGTGGGGAGCACCAGTTGTGTTTGCTACCAAGGCAGATGGTTTCCTTCGTTTGTGTGTGGACTACCGCGAGTTGAATAAGGTGACGAGGAAGAATAAGTATCCTCTACCGCGGATAGATGATTTGTTTGATCAGTTGAGTGGCGCGAGAGTGTTTTCCTGGTCGGATCCCGCGATAGGTTTTCATTAGCTTAGAGTGGAAGTGACACGACCCGAACTTCCCCGTTAAGGAAAGGGCGGATAGCGTTGAGAACAGGACAAAACAGAACGCAGACGGAAGAACATTTCATTGCTATTACAACAATTCCATCAGATACAAGAATATACAGAGTATAAATGAATAAATTACATTCGATAAATATCAGAGATTACAATAAATTACATAGCAGCGGAAAATAATACGAAGCACAACTGAAGGTGATATACGAATACAGAGCTTTCCGAATATCATTCCAGCAGTAAACCAGGATTCTGTGAATATAAATCTGCAAAACCAAAACTACTAGCTGCCCGTGCGGAAAATAGGGGCACCCAGAGTTTAGGTTAAAACAATAAACTCTAGGTCAGTCATGTGACTGGTGTGAGAACTAAAATAGTTATTTAAACTTTACTTTAAAAGAGAGTAATTCAAGGGACCACGCCGTATAACACGGAACGGGTTTCGTCCCAAGAATACCAGTGCATATCAATAAACAACGCAATGCTTTTTCGAAAAATGAAGCTATTATAAGACCCAGGTCCCATCACACAATGCAACGCAAGCCGGAGGATAGGGTTTTCCCGTATAATAGCCAAACATGCTTGGTACGTTTAAAACAAATCATTTGATACTATAATAAGTGTATAGTGTCAAAACATTTCAATCACAAATATCAATCATAGGCGGCATAGCTACCATCTACTATGTCGCCATACTAGTTCTATAATTAAAACCGCAATACACGTATTGGAAATTGGATTTCCGTCATGAGTCGAGGCAAGGGGCAAGATCCTCTCCGCGTTCGAGACACTCTAATAAATGCCTCAGGGCTACGCACTCTGGGCAACCCTGGATGCGGCTGGGCCGGTCCTCACTTACGTTAGAGGATTAGTTATTCCTGAACACATGTTTCCCGGTCCTTACAGACCTACAATCGAGGCGCCTCATTCCAACAACCACAAAGGTGAAAAGTATATAAATGTCAGGGCTGGTAAGTCACTGACACCACCATAGCTAGAAAGAAACGTCGTGCTCTCCCAGCGGTCCGTATCCCGTTTTTAACTCGTACCGAGGTGTGAGGCTCGCGAATTCACGCTATACACAAAGCTACGCCACAAAGGCCGTGCTTTGATCATCAACCACAAGACTTTGCTTTTCAACAGAAGCCTTGATCATTGCATTTTAGCGTGCCACACAGGCAATTCATGCTATGCGATTGATATCTATCGATATATAACCTCTAAGCTCGTACGTCTCAGAGAAGGGCGTTAAGCAAGAGAATAAATTCTCTGCCGCCAAACAGATATATATTTAACAGAAATCAATCAACATAGAATAAAATCCAATGTCAGACACACAATCCATTTACAAGTCCGTTCTGGGTCTGAACGAAACCGGAGGCACTTTCCTCGCATTTCCATCCATCTCCAAGTACGTCTGGACGACCACCAACTATTTCCATCCTCTTGGGTGTACAACCCAATCAGGATCGTCAGTAATTATCCAAACGATGTGAAGACTTCCGGTCTTCGACCACCGTCTTCATCTTCGACATATCGTCGAATCGGTTATTCAGAATGGGTATAAACCCGGACTTTCCGAACAACCCGCGTATATTAAAACAAATGTTAGACAAACACAACATACGCCTCATTCCAATTCCGAATATTCTGTTATTTAAATATTCACATCTTTTGGGAAAGGTTCCCATTAATTTTATCCAAGATAAATTCTTTAGAATTTATCCTTTAATCATCCTTTTGATGTCGTTTCAAACCAAATTATGGTTTCCTGAACTAGTCGAGATTAGCGAACCGTAACGAAGTAATTATTTATTTTATTTCCCAATCCCAACCTGTTCATCCCATGAAGCAAAACTGGCAATACTCCATATTTAGCACCACAGTGTTATCGGTAAAATTAATTACCATTTCACGTTCAAATCTAATTAAAGATTTAACTATCGCTTTGGAGCAAAACTGGTGATACTCCATTCTCGCTCGTTTTCTAAATTTGATAATTTAGATTGTAAATTCACATTTCAATCTAATTGCAGATTCGTTAAAACTCCTTTTATTGGGTTAAAGAACTAGGTGTTATTTAAAACACAGTTCACGACAAACCCAAATCACATTCTATTTATCATCGGGTTAAAGAACTAGTGTTGTTTAAAACATAGTTCACGATAAACCCAAAAATCAATTCTAGTTCAATTCAAATCAAATATATTAGGAATTCCGATTATTTAAAACCCCTTTTTAAATCTAATTTATTTGTTTAAAAATAAAAACCCGGGTTTTAAATTGAGTTCAAACTAGTTCATTTCGATAAAAAACTATTTTTATCTTTTCAAATATGGAGTTTTTCACCCCAATTTTTCTCAAATCATTTCTTATGATTTTACACCAATTATTGATATTTTTAATAATTTTATCAAGGCCCGTACAGTCGATTTCCAACAATGGCCATCGAACTGCACTTACAGCGACCTTTTCCAAATTTGATTTGGACGTAACTCCAAATCCAACCGTTAGATTTCAAATTTCAAAATATTCTTTAGAAATCTCTTTTCGATACGAACCCAACGGTTCTGGTTTTAGGAGAATCCGACGGTCAGATCTCCCGTAATGTCCGTTTGAAATAAATGGTCGAAATTCACGAACTACCGCGGCGCGGCGCGTTCTATTCAGGCCATTATATTATATATATAATATATATAATATATATTTCATCGATTTCTATTCAAAACGAATTTTATAAATAGTTTTGAATTCGTTTCAAAAACAATTTCAACCTATTCTTTTCTATTCAATTCAAATTTCAATTCAATTCGCATTCAATTCAATTTGAATTCGTTTTCAATTCAATTCGGTTTCAAAGTCGTTTTCTATTCGATTCAATTCAAATTGGTTTCAAAGTCGTTTTCTATTCGATTCAATTCAAATTGGTTTCAAAGTCGTTTTCTATTCGATTCAATTCAAATTGGTTTCAAAGTCGTTTTCTATTCGATTCAATTCGTTTTCTATTCGGTTCAATTCAAATTGGTTTCAAAGTCGTTTTCTATTCGATTCAATTCAAATTGGTTTCAAAGTCGTTTTCTATTCGATTCAATTCAAATTGGTTTAAATTTCATTTTAAAATATGCGATTTCGAAATCACTTTATATTCAATTCATTTCGAAATCGTTTTCAATTCATTTCATTTCGAAATCTTCGATTTCAAAATTACTTTCCAATATTCATTTTAAAATGAAAAAAATCGATATAAATATCGTTCCCGTCAAAATGGCGTCAATCTAATCAACACGGCTTCATATATTCCTTTATTCTATTCAACAAATGAATATTTATTTTTGTCAACACACGACTAATCTCAACGAATGAGTATTGTCCACGTGTGACTATTTTTGTTAAATTATTTCGTTCAACACATGACTAATCTCAACGGATGAGTACAGTAAACACATGAACCTTTATTTTATAGTGATAAAGATGTAAATTTTATTATTAAAATATTTCGTTCAACACATGACTAATCTCAACGGATGAGTGCAGTCAACACATGAACCTTTATTTTATAGTGATAAAGATGTAAATTTTATTATTAAAATATTTCGTTCAACACATGACTAATCTCAACGGATGAGTGCAGTCAACACATGAACCTTTATTTTATAGTATTCGTTATTTTCTAAATTGGAATGAGGCCCAATCAATCACCATATAATGTTAATTATATGGATTTTCATACATCACACGTATATAATAGCATTGAAAATAATCAACCATCAACCAAGGTGCACTACACTGTATAAGCATCAAATATAAATATCTAACGCTTATAACAGCCTGTCAATCAATCGATCGACATATTTAATCAATCAGGATGAGTGAACTTCAAATTTCATCCCAACACCCGTGTGGGGTTTCAAACAATCAAACACATATTTTATTTGTGCAGTTGGGCGATGTGTAAAATTTATCGTCTCAATCAATGTCCTTCAAATAGGTGTACATAAACAAACCGTCCGGTTTGTAAATGAATGTTTATTTATTCACATTCACGTTAAAAATTATATTTTTAACGACAAAACATTTTATTCTAACATATGAATTTCTATTCAGTTCATTCTTTAAATAAAATGATATTTTTATTTTTCTAACTTATTTTAGAAAATTTCGACGGCATAACGGCACGATACTAGAAACGGGACAAGGCCTAGCCTTATCCCCGGTCTAGTGAAGGCCCACGCCATTCACACATCAATCAAATCCATTCATTTCACCAAACAATTCAATTTCAATCAAATAATCTAACTAATTTTTGCAATCAAACAAACAAGTCCATGGTCTGTGGACGATTGTGTCGGGTGCTACTAAACACCCTCTGCATCCTAGTATAAATATATATAACTAGAAATAGAAGTTGAAAGGTGAGAAATTCTCACCAATAGCTATCCAATTCCACGACTCTTCATTTATAGAAATCTTCAACGTTCTCGCCTTTTGTCGCTTTCGTTGTCCGCTTTCACTACATATGTAAAAATCACATTTTTATATACTGATGTCTTTAAAATAAAAATCACATTTTTATTTATTCACTTTCAATTTAAAAATCATATTTTTATTTCTAAAAAAACAATGTATATATAGATATATTTTTGATTTAAACAATGCTTTATATATATTTTAAAAACAAGGCAATTTTATTTTCAAAAACAATGTCAATTTCAACTCGATACATATATAAAAAATTACATTTTTATTACAATCTTATCTATTTATGAAAAAATAGATTTTTAAAAATGCTATTAGATATAAAATTTTTAGATTTTATAATGTTATTATATATATAAATTTCAGATTTTTATAATGTTGATTTAAAAATATATATATATATATAAAGGTTTTCATTACCCTTTCTTCTTGAACGAGACCCTCGGCCACGCTCAAATCCATTCCACCACCGTTGCTCACGCCAGGCGCCGCCAGAAGATGATCGAACCCATCCACGTCGTAGTCCTCGACGCCATCCACCGCCGCGCTGAACGACAGCCCACTCGTCGACCTGAGGCGTGCTGAAATCGCCAGCAAACAGCCAAAGTTTGGACGACGATTCCACCCTAAATCAAGCACGAGAATTGATGAGACCAATCTAGATCTGAAGAGCACAGATTTCTCCACATAATTCGCTCAGGAAGTTTGGATTAATTTGAGAAGGATTGGAAGAATTTCCCCATTGTTTCGTAAAGCTTTTTCCGTCGTTCGTAGTTGAAAAGTGAGGCGCGATTTATGAAGGTTTGACCACGGATTTTTCCTTCTTAGGGTTTTGACCGGAGATATATATATAATTTTATTATATTAAATTCTAATTATTTCTTTAAAAACAAATCTTCACATACTAACTCTAAACGAATCCCAACGACTGTCACCCCCAGCTAAATACCCCTATTCCGGATACAATGAAATATTTTTCATTAGCCAATTCGTCTGTTATGATCAGTTTTCGTCAAAATCAACATATAACTCTATATATTGAATTTGAACGCTCATTTCAATTTACCGGGGTCACATACTGACTCGAAAAATTCCAGAAAAATATTTTCTAGCTTCGTATTGACGATACGGTCCTAACAAAACTAGTTTCGTCGAATTCTGAGGCCGTTGGAAAAATGGCCATTTTCCAGTCGATTAAAATCAACTAAAACTGGTCAAATGCGTTTTCCTTTTCCACGCTCACATATTAATTCGAAAAATTATGAAATTTGAAACCTAGCAATAATTTGACATCACAGATCCAACAAAAGTGGTTTCGTTTAAATCCGAGGTCATTTGCAAAATTCCCATTTTTAAGGGCCTGAATTCCATAGCGACAGTTCAGAATTTTCAACTGGACATATCTTTTGATTCCCGCTATGAAACTTCGATTTCTCGGATTCGTTGGAAAAATATTATCAAATAGATCCTATTATTTTTGGTTTCACTAAAATCCGGTTTATTTTGCACCCGGTATGCTCAATTGAAGTTTGAAATCGAATTATCGAACTACCGCGCCATTTTCAATTCCTTTTATGATTATATATAATTATTTATATTCTAACGACGACGCATATAATATATACGTTATAAATATATTCAAAATAAATCTCTCGTCGTTATTTTTTTTTAAAATAATTCATTTTAAATAATCAAAATTCGCTAAAATTGCCAAAATAAAAATTTTAAACTGGCCCAGATTTTCGGGTTGTTACAATCTCCCCCACTTAAAACTTTTCGTCCCCGAAAAGGAACAAAGTCGAAAGTGGTTTGATTAATCAACTCTACGTTCAATCTGGCTTTCATTCCCCAACTTTTCAGTTTCTGAGAATTTTCAAATTCTTCAAAAATTTGGCTAACACCCTAAATTTTCGAAAAATTTCGCCATAACCTCCCCTGCACCGGGAGCCACGGGAAAATCCCGAAATTGCCATACAGGCCTTCTGATCTCAAAAAGAAAAAGAAAAAGCCAAGCGGCTAGCCAATAGGCTCATCAAAACATCATCACCCAAACAAAACAGTAAATTATGATAAACATGTACCTATTTGTCGGGCAAACAAATTTTATTCTCTGCTCTAGCCTCCTTGCTATGACCTGTTCAATGTAAGTACATGTATATGCAAGCAAATGCGACCAAATTTCCAATACAACTCACTATTTGATCAAATTGGTTATATGGTTAAAATTTCAACTAATCAAAACAGTAATCAAACAACACAACCATCAATCAATTAGTTGACTAGCATTTCAAACACATAATTTTGCTATATAGTCAAAAATCACATTTTTGATGCCAAATCACAACAATAAGCCCTATTTAATTTTGGTTCTCACACCAGTCAATAGGAAATATATAGAAAGCTCACTTTCGTCACTCGAACATTAATTCTAATGATGGAGCTCCATCATCAAAATCATCTCCGGGCAATTAGAGTGTAATTCTATATCTATCCAGTATATTAAAATTTCAAATACACGTGGATCAGACGTATACGCAAAATCTTTATATACTGGACTGTCCAACTCAATTTAAATAGATAATCAAATACGAATAATTGATTTAAATTTTCAAAACAAAAATTTGTTTTCACTTTCAAAATATACTCTTCATACTCGTTCTAGGATACTACTGATCCTATATCTAACGAGTCATTCTAATTGGATACTACTAATCCAATATCTGATGAATTCTTTCGTATGGTTCTAATGTGCCTTGTTCTCGAGCTCTGTAAACCAAAGCTCTGATACCAAACTGACACGACCCGAACTTCCCCGTTAAGGAAAGGGCGGATAGCGTTGAGAACAGGACAAAACAGAACGCAGACGGAAGAACATTTCATTGCTATTACAACAATTCCATCAGATACAAGAATATACAGAGTATAAATGAATAAATTACATTCGATAAATATCAGAGATTACAATAAATTACATAGCAGCGGAAAATAATACAAAGCACAACTGAAGGTGATATACGAATACAGAGCTTTCCGAATATCATTCCAGCTATAAACCAGGATCCTGTGAATATAAATCTGCAAAACCAAAACTACTAGCTGCCCGTGCGGAAAATAGGAGCACCCAGAGTTTAGGTTAAAACAATAAACTCCAGGTCAGTCATGTGACTGGTGTGAGAACTAAAATAGTTATTTAAACTTTACTTTAAAAGAGAGTAATTCAAGGGACCACGCCGTATAACACGGAACGGGTTTCCTCCCAAGAATACCAGTGCATATCAATAAACAACACAATGCTTTTTCAAAAAATGAAGCTATTATAAGACCCAGGTCCCATCACACAATGCAACGCAAGCCGGAGGATAGGGTTTTCCCTTAAAATAGCCAAACATGCTTGGTACGTTTAAAACAAATCATTTGATACTATAATAAGTGTATAGTGTCAAAACATTTCAATCATAAATATCAATCATAGGCGGCATAGCTACCATCTACTATGTCGCCATACTAGTTCTATAATTAAAACCGCAATACACGTATTGGAAATTGGATTTCCGTCATGAGTCGAGGCAAGGGGCAAGATCCTCTCCGCGTTCGAGACACTCTAGCAAATGCCTCATGGCTACGCACTCTGGGCAACCCTAGATGCGGCTGGGCCGGTCCTCACTTATGTTAGAGGATTAGTTATTCCTGAACACACGTTTCCCGGTCCTTACAGACCTACAATCGAGGCGCCTCATTCCAACAACCACAAAGGTGAAAAGTATATAAATGTCAGGGCTGGTAAGTCACTGACACCACCATAGCTAGAAAGAAACGTCGTGCTCTCCCAGCGGTCCGTATCCCGTTTTTAACTCATACCGAGGTGTGAGGCTCGCGAATTCACGCTATACACAAAGCTACGCCACAAAGGCCGTGCTTTGATCATCAACCACAAGACTTTGCTTTTCAACAGAAGCCTTGATCATTGCATTTTAGCGTGCCACACAGGCAATTCATGCTATGCGATTGATATCTATCGATATATAACCTCTAAGCTCGTACGTCTCAGAGAAGGGCGTTAAGCAAGAGAATATATTCTCCGCCGCCAAACAGATATATATTTAACAGAAATCAATCAACACAGAATAAAATCCAATGTCAGACACACAATCCATTTACAAGTTCGTTCTGGGTCTGAACGAAACCGGAGGCACTTTCCTCGCATTTCCATCCATCTCCAAGTACGTCTGGACGACCACCAACTATTTCCATCCTCTTGTGTGTACAGCCCAATCGGGATCGTCAGTAATTATCCAAACGATGTGAAGACTTCCGGTCTTCGACCACCGTCTTCATCTTCGACATATCGTCGAATCGGTTATTCAGAATGGGTATAAACCCGGACTTTCCGAACAACCCGCGTATATTAAAACAAATGTTACACAAACACAATATACGCCTCATTCCAATTCCGAATATTCTGTTATTTAAATATTCACATCTTTTGGGAAAGGTTCCCATTAATTTTATCCAAGATAAATTCTTTAGAATTTATCCTTTAATCATCCTTTTGATGTCGTTTCAAACCAAATTATGGTTTCCTGAACTAGTCGAGATTAGCGAACCGTAACGAAGTAATTATTTATTTTATTTCCCAATCCCAACCTGTTCATCCCATGAAGCAAAACTGGCAATACTCCATATTTAGCACCACAGTGTTATCGGTAAAATTAATTACCATTTCACGTTCAAATCTAATTAAAGATTTAACCATTGCTTTGGAGCAAAACTGGTGATACTCCATTCTCGCTCGTTTTCTAAATTTGATAATTTAGATTGTAAATTCACATTTCAATCTAATTGCAGATTCGTAAAAACTCCTTTTATTGGGTTAAATAACTAGGTGTTATTTAAAACACAGTTCACGAAAAACCCAAATCACATTCTATTTATCATCGGGTTAAAGAACTAGTGTTGTTTAAAACACAGTTCACGATAAACCCACAAATCAATTCTAGTTCAATTCAAATCAAATATATTAGGAATTCCGATTATTTAAAACCCCTTTTTAAATCTAATTTATTTGTTTAAAAATAAAAACCCGGGTTTTAAATTGAGTTCAAACCAGTTCATTTCGATAAAAATCTATTTTTATCTTTTCAAATATGGAGTTTTTCACCCCAATTTTTCTCAAATCATTTCTTATGATTTTACACCAATTATTAATATTTTTAATAATTTTATCAAGGCCCGTACAGTCGATTTCCAACAATGGCCATCGAACTGCACTTACAGCGACCTTTTACAAATTTGATTTGGAAGTAACTCCAAATCCAACCGTTAGATTTCAAATTTCAAATATTCGTTAGAAAGCTCTTTTCGATACGAACCCAACGGTTCTGGTTTTAGGAGAATCCGACGGTCAGATCTCCCGTAATGTTCGTTTGAAATAAATGGTCGAAATTCACGAACTGCCGCGGCGCGGCGCGTTCTATTCAGGCCATTATATTATATATATATATAATATATAATATATATTTCGTCGATTTCTATTCAAAACGAATTTTATAAATAGTTTTGAATTTGTTTCAAAAACAATTTCAACCTATTCTTTTCTATTCAATTCAAATTTCAATTCAATTTGAATTCAATTCAATTCGCATTCAATTCAATTTGAATTCATTTTCAATTCAATTCGGTTTCAAAGTCGTTTTCTATTCGATTCAATTCAAATTGGTTTCAAAGTCGTTTTCTATTCGATTCAATTCAAATTGGTTTCAAAGTCGTTTTCTATTCGATTCAATTCAAATTGGTTTCAAAGTCGTTTTCTATTCGATTCAATTCGTTTTCTATTCGATTCAATTCAAATTGGTTTCAAAGTCGTTTTCTATTCGATTCAATTCAAATTGGTTTCAAAGTCGTTTTCTATTCGATTCAATTCAAATTGGTTTAAATTTCATTTTAAAATATGCGATTTCGAAATCACTTTATATTCAATTCATTTCGAAATTGTTTTCAATTCATTTCATTTCGAAATCTTCGATTTCAAAATTACTTTCCAATATTCATTTTAAAGTGAAAAAAATCGATATAAATATCATTCCCGTCAAAATGGCGTCAATCTAATCAACACGGCTTCTTATATTCCTTTATTCTATTCAACAAATGAATATTTATTTTTGTCAACACACGACTAATCTCAACGAATGAGTACTATCCACGTGTGACTATTTTTGTTAAATTATTTCGTTCAACACATGAATAATCTCAACGGATGAGTACAGTCAACACATGAACCTTTATTTTATAGTGATAAAGATGTAAATTTTATTATTAAAATATTTCGTTCAACACATGACTAATCTCAACGGATGAGTGCCGTCAACACATGAACCTTTATTTTATAGTGATAAAGATGTAAATTTTATTATTAAAATATTTTGTTCAACACATGACTAATCTCAACGGATGAGTGTAGTCAACACATGAACCTTTATTTTATAGTATTCTTTATTTTCTAAATTGGAATGAGGCCCAATCAATCACCATATAATGTTAATTATATGGCTTTTCATACATCACACATATATAATAGCATTGAAAATAATCAACCATCAACCAAGGTGCACTACACTGTATAAGCATCAAATATAAATATCTAACGCTTATAACAGCCTGTCAATCAATCGATCGACATATTTAATCAATCAGGATGAGTGAACTTCAAATTTCATCCCAACACCCGTGTGGGGTTTCAAACAATCAAACACATATTTTATTTGTGCAGTTGGGCGATGTGTAAAATTTATCGTCTCAATCAATGTCCTTCAAATAGGTGTACATAAACAAACCGTCCGGTTTGTAAATGAATATTTATTTATTCACATTCACGTTAAAAATTATATTTTTAACGACAAAACATTTTATTCTAACATATGAATTTCTATTCAGTTCATTCTTTAAATAAAATGATATTTTTATTTTTCTAACTTATTTTAGAAAATTTCGGCGGCATAACGGCACGATACTAGAAACGGGACAAGGCCTAGCCTTATCCCCGGTCTAGTGAAGGCCCACGCCATTCAAACATCAATCAAATCCATTCATTTCACCAAACAGTTCAATTTCAATCAAATAATCTAACTAATTTTTGCAATCAAACAAACAAGTCCATGGTCTGTGGACGATTGTGTCGGGTGCTACTAAACACCCTCTGCATCCTAGTATAAATATATATAACTAGAAATAGAAGTTGAAAGGTAAGAAATTCTCACCAATAGCTATCCAATTCCACGACTCTTCATTTATAGAAATCTTCATAGTTCTCGCCTTTTGTCGCTTTCGTTGTCCGCTTTCACTACATATGTAAAAATCACATTTTTATATACTGATGTCTTTAAAATAAAAATCACATTTTTATTTATTCACTTTCAATTTAAAAATCATATTTTTATTTCTAAAAAAACGATGTATATATAGATATATTTTTGATTTAAACAATGCTTTATATATATTTTAAAAACAAGGGAATTTTATTTTCAAAAACAATGTCAATTTCAACTCGATACATATATAAAAAATTACAATTTTATTACAATCTTATCTATTTATGAAAAATTAGATTTTTAAAAATGCTATTAGATATAATTTTTTTAGATTTTATAATGTTATTATATATATAAATTTCAGATTTTTATAATGTTGATTTAAAAATATATATATATATAAAAAGGTTTACATTACCCTTTCTTCTTGAACGAGACCCTCAGCCACGCTCAAATCCATTCCACCACCGTTGCTCACGCCAGGCGCCGCCAGAAGATGATCGAACCCATCCACGTCGTAGTCCTCGACGCCATCCACCGCCGCGCTGAACGGCAGCCCACTCGTCGGCCTGAGGCGTGCTGAAATCGCCAGCAAACAGCCGAAGTTTGGACGACGATTCCACCCTAAATCGAGCACGAGAATTGCTGAGACCAATCTAGATCTGAAGAGCTCAGATTTCTCCACATAATTCGCTCAGGAAGTTTGGATTAATTTGAGAAGGATTGGAAGAATTTCCCCTTTGTTTCGTAAAGCTTTTTCCGTCGTTCGTAGTTGAAAAGTGAGGCGCGATTTATGAAGGTTTGACCTCGGATTTTTCCTTCTTAGGGTTTTGACCGGAGATATATATATATAATTTTATTATATTAAATTCTAATAATTTCTTTAAAAACAAATCTTCACATACTAACTCTAAACGAATCCCAACGACTGTCGCCCTCAGCTAAATACCTCTATTCCGGATACAATGAGATATGTTTCATTAGCCAATTCGTCTGTTATGATCAGTTTTCGTCAAAATCAACATATAACTCTATATATTGAATTTGAACGCTCATTTCAATTTACTGGGGTCACATACTGACTCGAAAAATTCCAGAAAAATATTTTCTAGCTTCGTATTGACGATACGGTCCTAACAAAACTAGTTTCGTCGAATTCTGAGGCCGTTGGAAAAATGGCCATTTTCCAGTTGATTAAAATCAACTAAAACTGGTCAAATGCGTTTTCCTTTGCCACGCTCACATATTAATTCGAAAAATTATGAAATTTGAAACCTAGCAATAATTTGACATCACGGATCCAACAAAAGTGGTTTTGTTGAAATCCGAGGTCATTTGCAAAATTCCCATTTTTAAGGGCCTGAATTCCATAGCGACATTTCAGAATTTTCAACTGGACATATCTTTTGATTCCCGCTATGAAACTTCGATTTCTCGGATTCGTTGGAAAAATATTATCAAATAGATCCTATTATTTTTGGTTTCACTAAAATCCAGTTTATTTTGCACCCGGTATGCTCAATTGAAGTTTGAAATCGAATTATCGAACTACCGCGCCATTTTCAATTCCTTTTATAATTATATATAATTATTTATATTCTAACAACGACGCGTATAATATATACGTTATAAATATATTCAAAATAAATCTCTCGTCATTATTTTTTTTAAATAATTCATTTTAAATAATCAAAATTCGCTAAAATTGCCAAAATAAAAATTTTAAACTGGCCCAGATTTTTGGGTTATTACAGGAAGCTGAGAGTATAGCTGAAACGGCATTTCAGACGCCGTCTGGATTTTATGAGTGGTTGGTCATGCCATTCGGGTTGACTAATGCACCAGCATATTTTGTGGATCTTATGAATAGGGTATTCAGAGATCAGTTGAATAAGTTTGTTCTTGTGTTCGTGGACGATATACTTGTTTATTCGAGGACAGAGGAAGAACACAAGGAACACTTGAGGATAGTGACGGAGGTGTTGAGAAAACACCAATTGAAAGCAAAGTTTTCTGAGTGTCACTTCTGGCGGAGGGAGTTGAGATTCTTGGGCCATTTTGTTTCAGAGAATGGTATTGCCGTGGATCCTACTAAGGTGGCTACGGTACAGGATTGGTATACGCCCAAGAATGCAACAGACGTAAGAAGTTTCTTGGGATTAGCTGGGTATTATCGGAAGTTCATCCAACACTTCTCCAAGATAGCAGCACCGTTGACTCAGTTGACCAAGAAGAATCGAGCTTTCATCTAGGACGAAAAGTGCGAGAATGCATTTAAGAGTCTAAAGGATAAGTTGACATGTGCACCAGTGTTAGTCATCCCTAAAGGGAATGAAGAAATGACGGTATACCCAGATGCCTGTGGTACCGGACTAGGTGCTGTATTGATGCAAGGAGGTAGGGTTATAGCTTATGCTAGTCGGCAACTGAAACCGCACGAGAAAAGATTTCCTACCCATGATTTGAAATTGGTAGCGATCGTGTTCGCACTGAAGATGTGGAGACATTATCTCTTGGGAGAAAGATTCGAGTTGTTTACCGATCATAAATCGTATAAATATATTTTCTTTCAGAAGGATCTAAATCTCCGACAGCAAAGATGGTTAGAATTCTTGGCTTCCTATGATTTCGATATCGAATACACACCAGGAAAGGGCAATGCGGTAGCTGATGCGTTGAGTAGAAGACATGCCAATTTAGGGGCTATGTTTCTTGAGTGGAAGCAACTGGAGTACATCGCTGGGTATGATTTCATACCAAAGTGCGAATTGGATCCAGAAGTATTAACAAGTTTGACGGTCATACCCACTTTGATTGAGCGGATTGGTTCCAATCAGAGGGACGATCCTAACTTATTGAAAATCATCTCCAAGTTAGAGATGGGCATCGATGAGGAGATGAATGAGTATGGGCTTGATTGAGATGGATGGCTTAGAAAGAATGGAAGACTAGTTGTACCCAATGTCAATGGATTGAGGGGTGAAGTGCTTAGAGAATGTCATCACTCAAAACTGACTATACACCCCGGTGGTAACAAGATGTATCAAGACATGAAGCAGACCTACTACTGGGAAGGGATGAAAAGAGATGTTGGGAAGTTTATATCCAAATGCATAAATTTCCAACTAGTTAAAGCTGAGCAAAGGAAGCCTAGTGGTTTGTTGCAACCATTAGAATTTCCAGAATGAAAATGGGAACAAGTCTCAATGGATTTCATTGATCGGTTACCAAGGACTAGGTCGGGCCATGATAGCATTTGGGTGATTGTGGACCGATTAACCAAGAGTGCAAGATTTATACCAGTCAAGTCGAACAGAACGGCAGCTAAGTTAGCTGAGCTATATATGAAATGGGTAGTGAGATTTCATGGAATACCCAAAAGCATTGTGAGTGATCAAGATCCGTTGTTCACTAGTGGATTTTGGAAGAGCTTACAAGAGGCGTTAGGATCAGAATTACATCTCAGTACCGCGTATCATCCTCAAACCGACGGTCAAACAGAGAGGGTGAATCGTATATTAGAAGATCTCTTGAGAGATTTCATATTGGATTTTGGTGGATCATGGGATGACCATTTGCATCAAGTGGAGTTCGCATATAATAATAGTTATCAATCCAGTATTGGTATAGCTCCATTTGAAGCTTTGTATGGAAAACCATGCAACTCACCGTCACGTTGGTTAGAAACTGGTGAGAAGTTCGTGCTTGGACTAGATGTGATAAGAGAAACTTCAGATAGGGTTAAGATCATTTAACAGCAAATGAAGGTTGCCCAAGATAGGTAGAAGAGTTATGTTGATAAAAGGAGAAGAGATTTAAAGTTCTCCATTGGCGACTTGGTGTTTGTCAAGATTTCTCCATTAAAGAGCGTGATACGATTTGGCAGGAGAGGCAAGTTAACACCAAGATTTGTTGGACCATTCCCAGTTCTCGAGCAAATTGGGAATTTGGCACATAAAGTTGAATTACCAGAGAAAATGGCAGGAGTTCATAACGTATTTCATGTTCCCCATTTAAGGAAATTCGTGCACGACCTTAGTGTGACTATTTCACCGGATCAGTTGGACGATATCCAGATTGAACCCGAGGCGGTTAGGAACCACAGACCTGTGCGTATTGTTGGGAACGATATGAAGAAGCTTCGAAGGAAGGCGGTGAAACTAGTCAAAGTTCAGTGGGGTGATGATGAGGAAGACTGTACTTGGGAAACACAGGAGGACATAAGGAGGAAGTATCCAGAACTTTTTGCCTGGTAAGATTTTAATTGCGACTTAGTTTTCCGCATGCTAGGATAGACTTGTTCATTTGTTTTTGTATGTTTGATTGTTGTGAATGGTTGATAGGAATGTGGGATCCTTTGCTTGTTTCTTAATTAAGGAATTTTAGGGGCGAAATTTCTTAAGGGGGGAGGGGGGAATGTACTGACCCACAATCTACGCATCAGAGGATCATAGAATATTTATTTCTTTCTCATGCGAAGTCGTATGGTCATGTAACTTTGGGAGACGACTATTGGGGTCATTTCCTATGTTCATGATTTTTGCCGATTTTTAAATGACCATTTTGCCCCTAGCTGATATTGTTTCGGCCATAACTTTTGATTGCTGGGAAGTTTTGACCTGAAACCACTTCCATTGGATTCAGATGATGGTTTACAAGTGGTCACATTAGCCAAACGGACTCGCTGTTTGGAAGATATGGCTAAAACAATGTTTAGAAGGTGAAAAACTGCTTAACCGGGCTTAATTGGGTAGTTAATAGCTAGGCCCAATGGGGGATTTCGGGATTAGGGGTATATAGGGGCTAATTAGGATTAGAAAAACATTTCTTTATACACTTTTTCGGCCGCCACTTTCATTCTTGGAACCCTAGTAATGGCCTCCAACATCTAGAATCACCTCTAATCACTTTCTAATCAAGTATTAGCCTAATCTTCACCAAATTAAGGAGAAATAGCACCAAATCACGGTCGGAACTGCTGTACAGCCTTGGGAACAGCGCCAAATAGAGGATAATTTCAGATTTGGTATTTTGTTTGTGGCTAAGGTGAGTGATTTGCATAGTTTCTCACTAATTATGGTTAATTAAGGGTAATTAGTGTTAATTATTGAATTTAAACATGATTAAATTCAAGAAAAATATTTATAAATTTCGAAATATTGTTTTAGGCCTCTGTTATAAAAATTCGGTTAATTTGGTTAAGTTTAGCTAATCATATCATTAGTTATGCTTAAACATGATTAAGAGAAATATGGGTTTTGGGTATGTTTGATTCGTTTTGACATGTTAATTCATTGTTTTGGTGTTTATGGTTAGTTTTTCGTGTTGCTATGACTGTATGGTATGCTTTCTGATTGATTAGAAGAGTTAGAATGGTCGAAAATGCCGTCGTATGGCATAAAACAATCGCTGGAAAAGTTGCAGGAAATGTGAAGAGTTTGGGACCGGATCGGATCGGGTATGTGGCTCAGAACGGATAAGGGAACTGGGCAAAGGGATTTGATTCAGATCGGAACTTGGCACCTGAGAAGACTTGGCAAGAAGGAAGGCCATTTGTGTTGAGTTAGGGTTGGGATCGGACCGAAGCTTGGCGTGGGGATCGGATCGGACTAGAGCTAGGGAGCGGAATCGGATCAGGTCTGGATGGAACATGGGATCAGATCGAAATGAGTAAGCTGGAGCAAGAGGGACGAACGGAACCAAGGAGAAAAGCACCGAACTGAACCCGACCAAAACCCGAGATGCAAAGGAAGTCCAAATGGGTGGTTATTACTCAGGATCCAAATGGGATCAACGGGTTAACTTCATGAGTTGGGCTTTGCTGCGGAACGTGTGATAAGGAGTTATCGACGTCCATAGCTTTGATTCACCACAGAAAGACAAGTGTTAGGCTACGGATCAGTGCAGTGGGGTAGTTACTACTTCATGGGGCAGAGTGATCATACTATGGCTATGAGCCAGTGCAGTGGAGTCTTCATGACTTCATGGGGCAGAGTGGACATAGCAAGGACTAGTGGCTATGGATCAGTGTAGTGGAGTCGCCATGACTCCATGGGGCAGAGTGATCATAGCAGGGAATAGGGTGATCAAATTGGTGGATATCGTATGCTTTACGCACTGAGTGAGAGATGTGAGGATGGTTGCTATGATTGGTTGTTTGCCATCACTATGCCATGCACACTCCCACCCCCGTATTCTTCGCACTATATGTTAGTGGCACCTTAGAGTATTGTACAGTATGTAGTGCTAACTCTTTGGTTGCAGGTTCAGATTCAGGTATGGCTTAGTATACCTATTATTATTCTGTTTTGCTGCTTATCGCTCATACCAGGATTTTGTCTGACCCAGAGTTTTTTGTCTCTTCTTATTACTATGGGTGCTCTTAAATGGGCAGAGTAAAGTCAGGTTAGCTGGTTATGCACGAGTAGCTGATCCGGAGACGAGCAGGAGGCTCCTACGTATTATCTACATATATTCTCCCTGTGTTGTTGATGGTCACTACTTTGGGCATTATTAGTGTACCTCTCCTTTCTTTTGCTTTAGAGACAATATTTTGAAGTTGTAATAATGGTTATGGATCATAAGCTATATTTCGGATTTCCTTTGCTATGATGATTATGATTTAGTTTTCAGCTTATACACTGTCTCGCCTGTTTTATGTCAAGTATGTTATTATTATATTTTATTCTATGCGCTGTGAGATATTCTACAGGTTCCTTTTTAGTTTGAATTCCTTTCTTTTCCTTTCTTTGGTGACCGTTCTGTGCTAGTCGAGCATTGGCACAACGCACTTTCATTGGAAATGTCCGCTGGTGCGGGTTGGGCCGTCACAATGCATATGGTAAAAACAAAAAGGAATTACCTTTAATTTTAGTTACAACATTAATCCCCCTCCTCCCTTACTGTTGAACAACCGAACCCATCCATCATTTGAGAAATCCGACCATCGCTCGCCACCAAAGGGGTCGGACCCCGATCTACACCCATGCCATCGACCGCCTTCACGTGAGCCACCCCCCCATGACACGGATAGACTCGATTGCTGGAATAGCCCCTTGATTGAGTTCGAACGACGCAACTCCAAGTGGAGATTTAAGCCTCCCCGTTAAACAGAAAATAATCACCACCGTTTGAAGTGGTACATCTCCGTGAGTTCTTCGATTTCTCCTTTGGAATCATATGTTAATTGTTTGTGGATTGCTAGAGATTAGGGAATTAATTTTGAATGATTTCATTCGTTCATTTCATATGAAGGCGACGCTATGAAGAGATAAAAGGAATTAGGGTATCGCGTATACAATGGTATATATAGTGTATTTTATATTATTTAATTATTTAATTCAAAAATAACTTGTTAAACCATCCGAACTCCAAATGAGACCCAACGACTACCTCCCCTAGCTAATTACCTCTATTCCGGACACAATGGGATATGTTTCGTAAGCTAGTTCGACTATTTTAGTCAATTTTTCTTTAAATTAAAATATAAATCAATATATATTGAATTTAAACATACATTTTAATTTACTGGGCCACATACTGACTCTAAAAATTACAGAAAAATTATATACAGCTTTGTTTTGACGATACTGTCCTAACAAAATTAATTTCATCGAATTTGGAGACAGTTTGAAAAATGGTTGTTTTATGGTCGATCTGATTTGACTAAAGTTAACAAAGCACGTTTTCTTTTGCCAGCCCACATATTAATTCCAAAAATTATGAAAATTCTGATCTACCAATAATTTTACATTCCGGATCCAACAAAAGTGGTCCGTCGAAAACGGAGGTCATTTGTAAAATGGCTATATATTATATTAAATTATATATATAAATTCCGTAGTGACTATTCTGAATTTTAAACTGGGCGTAACTTTCAATTCCTGCTATGAAATCTGGATTTTTCACATTCGTTGGAAAGATATTTTCAAACAGATTCAAATATTTCTTGTTTTACTAAAATCTGATTTATTTTGAATCCTGTACATTCATTTGAAATTTGAAATCGAATTTTCAAACTACTGCGCCATTTTAGGCTCGTTTTATAATTAAAATAAATTTATTCGTTCTAACTTTGATTAAAATAAATTTTTAGTCGTTATTATTTAAAATAAATTATTTGAAATATTCAAAATCCATTAAATTAGCCAAAATATTTTTTTTAAATTGATTCCGATTTTCTGGGTTGTTACAATACTGTGAAGCAAACCCTAAAATTAAATAGGGAAGAGACAATCGGTTTTATGAAGATTTGGAGGATCATCATGTCAAGGATTTTAAAGATACTGATAGAAATAATAAGAATATACGTACTTTTGTAAATAATAATACATGGACATATATACATCCCAAGACAAAGAAGGAACGAAGAAAGAAACATGGTTATGATAATAATGTGAATAAAAATAATGTTGCTGACTTGAGTGCTAAGAAGGCTAACCAGTTTGATATTTTAGAAACTGACATATTAGTTGATGATGCTAGTTTAATGTTACTGTTAGTGGAAAGGCTTCTGTGATTAAAGATACATCTGATCTTCATGAGCAATCTGATCTGAATAATACCTTTACATATATTAATGGGAAAGCTGATCAAGACAAGGTTATGTCCAAGGATGATTCTTTTGTTGGCAATATATTTGAGGAAAATGTTGTTGGAGATAAAACTGGCACACCTGCAATCAATATCTTAAGCCTCCTTCTTCCTTATAACTTCCACCTCCTATGGTGGCTGGATCAGGCCTAACATTTCCAGTGGTGGATATTGCTTTGTTATCATCTGCTGAACCAACTAGCTCGATTCCATCAGCAAAAGCTAAGAAGCTTAAGGGTAAGTTTTGGGGAAGATTTAGATGAAGGTAGGAGTACACTGCTGAGGATGTTTATCCTTTAAGTAATAAGATGAAATCTATAAAGTGACATACACGAAGAAACCCATCTCCATTTTTTGACCCTTTCTTCACTGAAGATGATGGCACTGCAATTTTGGATGCTGCTTTTTGGTCCTTGGTTACTTTGTTGTCAAGTTGAATGATATTCTTAGTGTGGTTGTTTATCTGTTAGTATGGACAGGAGTTTGTTGATGCAGGAAAATGATGATGAGAAAGGTAGTTTTGAAGAGTTTTGGTGATGTAGGAAAATGAAGTTGTTGTTTTGTTAGCACAGTGATATTGTTGTTATGAGATGCTTTGTAATTATCGTATTGACATATGTTTTGTATATGTGTTAGCTATGCTTTAGCTAAATGATGTTTATCATGTAATATCTAGTTTAGTAATAAAATTTTGTGCTTAACTTTCAAAAAAAGCAAAAACAAATTACATATTACAATTTCAAATCGGTTATCGATACATGTTTATATCACGCACGACCACATAACTATTTTGATTGTTACAAAACTTGGAATCATTCAATAATTAACTATTCCAGAGTTGATTAAACTGGTTTCATCAAATTTCGAGATCGTTTGAAAAATGGCTATTTTCATGTGTAAAATCAAATCGATGAAATATAAATCAATTTCTAAACACTTAAATTCATGAATAATTATTTTTTATTATCGTATATATTCAAATAGAATTTTACATAGCTTCAAAATAAAGTTAACTATAATTTAAACTCAATATTTTCAATCTCAGGTTAAGTTAATGTTCAAATTATCACTTTAAATTTAATCTAAATTATTGACTTTTATAATTAACCATTTTAAATATTTAAATTAATTAAATATTCCTATATAAAAATTTGGGTTATTACACCTGTAGTATGAAATTACATAAGTTGGTCGACATGATCCCTCTACTCAGTCAACCAGACCTCTATATGTGCACATATATTTATAAACTACTGGTCAGTTGACTAACCTAAATATTTAGTCAGCTGAACTAGGCTATTTTTTTGAGCTTGTTCTTCTTTATTTCAATTCAGTAGACTATATCTTAACAATCAGTGAACTGAATATGTACTAACTGATATATTTCCAAATTTTCTAAAGAGACACCTTTCTTCGACGAAGAGGAATCTCCTTTAAGAAGGTTGCATTGATTTTTATTCATCAAAACTTTTAACAGTGAGTTGCAACTCTTTAGTGTCTATACATACAAACTCATTTCATGCTCAAATAATTAATTCTTCTTCTACTCTATACATTCTTGAATCTCTGAGTTCTTTTCTATGCTGCTTAAAAATTTAAGCAATTACACATTCGATCTTTTATTTCGAAAGCATTTTAATACTACCTTATCTTCGTCTACACATGAATGTACATATTCTATTTGAGGAGAAGACTATACGAAGGGTATATTGCAACTGACAAATCGATGTGGTAGCAAAAATACACGAAGTATAGATCTGTGTAGCTCCCCGCTATTACCTCTCTATAACCCCATATATCCCGTAGTAGGCTACTGCCGCTACGCTTTTCCCAAGTAATCTCTACATATTCTTTACGCCTTAGGTCCCGTTATACTCCGCTATTCCCAATATATCCCATTATTTCACAATAATACTCTATTCCCTCTATATCTTTTATGAAAGTAATGAACTGGAAATGACATTTATATACAATAAGAATCATGATATTGGTTTTTTATTTGATTATTTAACATATATTTTTTGTAGTTTACATTTATTTACAGGTATTTGCACATGTTTTTTTTTAAAATTAAGAATGTACTTATTATAGTTAAATCGATTCTTAGTTCTTCATTTAATTATCTTTTGTATATTCATAAAAATATTGAGAATGAGTTATATATATATATGCTATTTTAGACTTTAGAGTCATTCGCTATATCCTACTATTTCCTCGCTTGACCCTAGTATGACTTTTTGGACCTCGCCTCATTGAATCTACTAAGTGCTTTAACTGCACAAGTCCAAATAAACAGCTTATCTAATATTTGAAGTCTTGCAATGTATCTCAGGCAAGGTAAAGGTGGGCATGTGGACCGTACAAATCAAGTAGGTGAGCCTGTACCCCGTTCAAATTGGGTGGAAGAGCTTATCTATAAAATCAAGTGGTGACCATAAAACTGTTCCTCTAGGTGAAGAGAGGGTGTTGATAGTTAAAATCCAGAAGGGAGTCTGAGAATGAAAGTAGGATTCGGTCCGAACCTGTATAAAATTCTCTGGTGTGATCATTTTATTATACACTTTCACTTTACTGTTATCACCTGTATTCATATATATATATATATATATAATATTACATGGATCTTATATCCTTTTTAATTGGTATCAGAGTAAGGCATCTCGTAACCATAAAACCGTTAACTGATAACACTTAGTAATATAGATAATATTGGACTTGGTTTTGCCGAAGGATAGTCAACTGCATGACCACCTTTGTTTAGCGGTTAAATTATAATTATTGATCCATTAGAATGAGAATTTACGTGCAAGCAAATGGTTTCGATACTTGGAACATTGTAAAATAAGATTACACTATTCCTACGATTGATTTTGCACAATGGTAAGCTACACAAAAGCTAATGCTACTGGCAAAGCTGAAACAATGAATATGTTGCTTTGTGTACTTGACAAAAATGAATTCAATAGAGTTAAATGTATAACACTGCACATGAAATATGACACACATTAAAATTAACACACGAAGGAACTAATAAAGTTATGTAAATCAAAATTCGATGTTAAAGAACCAATTCCAAAATTTTAGAATGAAATCAGAAGAAACTATTAATGACATGTATTGTAGGTTAGATGTAACGACCCAAAAATCCATACCTTCCGAATTGACCGTAAGCCACACAGGTCCGATCCAAAACGACAAAAATTCTTGAACCGTTAACTTTGGGCATACAACACATAAGAACAAAAAGAAATGAATACTTCGTTGTCATTGCAACAATTTTACATCAGAGTACAAGAATACCACAGTATGGATAATTGATACACAATAGAAAAATATCAGAGGAAATAAATTACAACACAGTGGAAAATATAAATCCATTTAGCAAAAGACTACGAAATAAATCCAGAGTATAACTCCAGCCATAATTCAGGTTCCTGCTATATTAATATCTACAAAACCAAAACTACTAGCTTCCCGTGTGGAAAATATGGGCACTCAGGGTTTAGGTGGGAAACAATAAACTCTGAGTGAGTCATGGGATTGGTATGAGAACCAAAATAGTTTTTAAATTATTTTTAAACTAAGATATATCATGGGACCATGCCGTAAAACATGGAGCAGGTTTTCTCCACATGAATACCAATTATAATTACTCGAAATGCTTTTTGAAAAATGAAGCTATTATAAGACTAAAGTCCCATCACACAATGCAAGCGCAATCCAGAGGATAGAGGTTTACCTTATAATTTCCAAACATGCTTGATACACGAAAACAAATATTTTTGATATTATTATTAGTGCATAGTGTGGAAATCAATTTCGAAAATAAATGTATCAATCTTAGATAGAGTAATACCCCATCCTATTATGTCGCCATGTAGGTTTACAACTAAAAACGCAAGGTTCGTATTGGAAGTTGGATTTCCATCAATGAACAAGGCAAAGGATCTTTCCTTATAAGATTTGGGCCATCTCTAGCGGGATGCCCAAAACTCGGATGTAGGAGAGCCCTAGATCGATAGAGCTGGTCCACCAATTCCCAATGGATTAGTCACTTACCTGAACAAAACATTCCCCGGTCCTATTGGGCCTGCAATCTAGTCGGTTATTTGAACATCTTCCAAGGTGCCTCAATTTCAACATCGACATAAATAAATTTTCCTGGGATCAATACCATGGCATAACTTTTAGCTAGAAGAAAATGTATTTCCTTTCTCTGCTGTCCATCATACTGTTTTAGGCCATTCACGGGATGTGAGGCTTATTGAAGTCACATCTCGACACAAAGCTATGCTATGTCAGCCATGGTTTGATCATCAACCACAAAGCTTTATTTTTCAATAAAAGCTTTGATCAGTCAACAAATTAACATGCCACATCGTGAATTCATACCATACAACTGATGTCTATTAAATATTACCTCAAAGCTTATACGTCTCAGAGAAGGGTGTTAAGTTAAGAGAATAAATTCTCCGTCACCAAACAGAATATATTTAGTAGAGACAACATAAAATACAATGTCAGACATACATCCATACAAGTCCGTTCTAGGTCTGAACGAAACTGAAGGAACCTTATTCCTCGTCCCTAAGGGAGAGATGCCCTTGCATATCTGGTCGATCTCTAAGTAGGTCAGGATGACCACCACTACCTCATCTTGGGTGTACTTTCCAAGCGAGACATCAACAATAATCCATACTATGTGAAGATCTCCGGTCTTCAACCACTATCTTCAATATCTTCGACAATCATCGTATTAGCTATTCAGAATGGGTTCAAACCCGGTCTTTCTGAATAACTATCACATCATTAAAATCAAGTGACATATAACCTATCATAAATCTCATTCCATTTTGGTATATCAAATCATTCTTTACATTGGGAATCAATCCCTTAAATCTTAACAAATATTTACTTCATTTAACTTCTTCTTTTAATTTTTCCTTGGAAATTATTTGAAAATATTATATAATATCTTTTCATAAACTTACTCAAATTAAGGTTTATAAGTTTTATCGGGATTATCAAGTCTTACAAAAAAAGTAATCTCTCCTATCGTTATTGCATTCCCTTCTTATTCATCCCATAGATAAAAACAGATGGTACTCCATATCTAATGCCCCTTGTGTTTGGTAAGTTTAATTATCTTCTTATGCTTCAAATCCTTGTTCAAAGATTTATTACAAATCAAACTTGTGAAATCATCTTTCCTTTAACTAGGTTAAAGAACAATTGTTATTTAAAACATAGTTCATGATGAACCCAAAATCAAATTTCCATTCAATTCAATTGAAATTATTAACTGGAAATCTTCACTTTGGAAGACTTCACTAATCTTAATTAAAAGATTTATTCCATAAACTTCATTTTCAACTGGGTTTAAGAACAATGTTATTGAAGACACCATTCACGGCAAACCCAAAATCCAATTTGATATCAAATATAAGGCTTTAAATGAAAATCATATTGACTTACATTCAATATCAAATTCTAAAACCAATAGATACCGTGTAGGGAATAACGATATCTTTATCTTTCAAATTCCTCAAAACAGTATTCGTATAATTATGGAATCCACTATTGAAATATCCAAAGATTATTTCCATTCAAATCCAATATTCATCTGTTGGAAAATTTTAACTTGGTTAAGTATTTATTAACTTCAAACCGTTTCAATCACTTCTTCAAATAGCTAAGTTTCACAAAATAGCTTTTTATTGTCCAACACTAAATATACTTAGTCCAAACCAATTTTAAATCATTTTTTATGATTCATCATCTTCAGGTCATTTACAGAACTAAAGTTATTTTTATTCAAATTTGATTTGATTTTTTCTCAAAATCTAACCATTGGATTTTAAAACTTAACATATCATTGGAAAGCTTTTTTCTTTCTAAACAAAAGTTGATCGTTTTGGGAAAATCCGAAGATCAGATCTCCCGGTATGTCAATTTGTAGTTAATGGTCGAAATTCACGAACGGTCGGTGCATGACACATCCTTCAAACCATTTTATTATTTATAATAAAATTCATCATTTCAATTCAAACGCATTTTATAAAAAGTTTATAATCTCATTAAAAAACGATTCAAACTTCAATTTAATTTTAAATCAAAACTGAATATTCCATATTATTATAATATTAAAATAACAATATTTTCAAAATATAATATTTTGAAATCCAAATTTTTCGGACATCCATTGTAAAAATAAATAAGATTAATGAAAAAAGCCGTTCAATTAAAAACGTCGTTTATATAACTAACTCGAATTCACATTTTGAGTTTAGTATTTAAAATCCAATCTAAATTAAAACAAGTCATTTTTAATTCAAATCCATTTCAATTGTTGTTTGAATATTTATCAACTTCATTTTCAAATTAGTTTGGATTTAAAAATCAATTTCTATTTTCTTGTCCAATCTAATTTGAATGAATATAAAATTGCAGTGAGTGCTCACTCAGCTGAATTTATTGTCAAATTTGAGTGAGTGCTCACATTGGTCGTTTATCGTCAAATAACGATAAACGGTCGATTGATTGAACCAGTGTTTTATCTCACCATAAATTGCAGTGAGCTTCAAATCGCTCCCAATTAAGTTCTTGCGAAGCTATCGTCCGTACGGCTCCAACGAATCATGTTTCGTCAGATTCTGATCATGTATGAAGTAGATACGATTTTTACAAGATTGCATACATTACATTGTAATTATCTTAATGATTAATTAAATAATTATCACCCTTAATTACCTCTAACACACTAATCACTCACTCATCCTCCTTCTTCCTTACCATGTACAGGAAACACATGCAACACAACTCCAAAATTCACCATTCACGCAACCTCAAGCATCCCTTTTCTCCCTCCATACTCCACTAGAATTCAAACAACAAATACCAAAATTCTTCTCATCTAAAACTCAACATCTTCATCCCAATCTAAAAACACCCAAGTTCCTCTTCTTTAGTACATTCAACAGTGCTTCGCACGCTGCCTCCCGGAGAGTTCGACACTTTTTTTCTTTTATTTAAATCTAGAAAATTCATACCAGATGTAAAACGCTTTAACGAATCCAAATATACACTCAAATTCATGAATCGATGCATATATTTCCCAAAAATGTTAACTTTGGCGCACACTCAACTCATGACAGGGATGAAAAGAAGTTTGAACCCACCAAAATTCCTATAGGATCGAAGAGAAATGCCCTACGAACTCAAATATATTTATTTTAAGATTTATAGATTTTTGTTTTTATTTCTATGAATTTTCAAAGATGGAATTGCTGACTTTTTTTATTGGAGAAGTGGCGGCCATGAAAATTTTGACCATGGGATTGGGAAATGGGGTTTGGGGACCTTAGGATTATTTATAGGATGAGGATATAATTTTATATTTGATTATTTTATTTTATTCGACCGCTACTCGTACTCGTGGTTTAAAAAACCATATGATCACATACGAATCCCGTTTTCAATGAAAATTGACAAACAACTATAATTTGACATTACAGACCCAACGAAATTTGTTTCATCGAATTCCGAGTCTGTTTGCTACAGTAACTATATTTAAAGTCAAATTATTGATCGTTTTACATTTAAATTGTGCATGGTCACATACTAACTCTGTTCGGTGCTAAATTTGAAATCTAGCAATAATTTAATATTCCAGATCCAATAAAATTAGTTTCATTGGAAACAGAGGTCATTTACAAAATAATTATTTTTAAGGCCTATGCAAAAATTATTATAATATCATTTAATTCTAAAATTATTCAAATTAATAATAAACTAACTGTTACGCATTGAATTTCACCTGGTCTGAATCGATCGCTAAACCAACCTAGATCGTTCGAGAACGCAGAATGTATGAGAACACGACGCATCAGAACAATAATAGGAGAACATTTCATTGTTGTTACAACAATTTACATAAGAGTACAAGATCACAGAGTATAAATAAATAATTTACAGCAGAAAATACCAAAGACTAAAAATACATAGCAGCAGAAATATAATACATAAATATAATGTGCAGCGGACACTAGTACAAAACTGCTTATTTGCGTCGCCTTATTTGCAACGGTTTAGTTAAAAATAGTAGCAGATATGGTTATGTGCGACTATTTTAGTTACAAACCATAACAGGTTGTCGGAAAAATGAAGCAAAAGACAAATTTACGACGGTTTAATATAAAACAGTAGCAAATATTTACAATTTGCGACGCTTATATTTAAATCCGTGGCAAATAAATAGGGGTGGAAATTAGACGTGTCAAAAGGGTTGGATATAGGCACATGCGGATCAAGAAAAATTTGACTCGACCCTTTGGTTACGCATAACAACATGACCCTTTAAACTTTGTTGATTAAAGGGTCAATTTATCATAACCCTTAACAACCCTCATAACAAAATATCACACAAAAACATGAGAACATCAACTTGAAAAATACACAAAATATTTTTAAAATCTGCAGAACAACAATATCACCAAATACCAATGAAATCACTGCAAAGTCTCAAAACATGTAATTAAAACATATAATCAAAAACAGATCTGCATCATCCCAGTTCTTATCACCAAGCATTAAAAACAGGAGTTGAAAGCAGGAAATATTGCATAAACAGAAAAGAACAAGCCCAGAAATCACCAAATTATCGTCAAGTTGTTATCATTCAAGATCCCATCATCCCAGTCCTGCATGAAATCAAAAACAGGAGTTGAAAGCAGCATGAGCAGTGCAATGTCAATGTATATGAAAAAAAAAAGCAAGTTTTCATTCCCGGTCGATGACAGTATAATTGGATAACTAATTCACACATGAGGTCTTTATTTACAAATGAATTATTTATATGAATGAGGTATAAGAGCGAAGCATAAACATGCAGTTAACTATTTCTACGTCAATTTTAGCACATTAATTCAATAGAAGTGGTCATGTACTTTATAATCCAAGCACAGTACGACCTTAATTACAATGAAAAAATAAGTAGTTTAATTTACTGAATCACAAAATCTAATGTTTACGAACAAATATAATCAGTAAAATATAAACGAGTTATAAGGAAAACTCAATCAAAGTGACTTGGAGATGTAAAGTAGCAAAATTATTTTTAACAGTGAAAACTCAATCAAAGTGACTTGGAGATGTAAAGTAAAAAAAACCGTACAATGAAACGTTATAATAGTAAAATAAAAGGGTTGTAAAGCTTTATCAGTGCATGAATACTAGATAGTGATTAACATGTGAAGAGCTAATTCAAAGTTTATAAACTATTTACATAAAGCGTAAAACTGTGATTAGGTAACATGTTGCAACTTTGATAACTATAATCGTTTTAATAACATAATTACATGAGAAATATCAAAAAAGGAAAGATAAGTGCTAAAGATAGTATTCTTTACCTTCTGTAGTTTGGTGATCCCAATAGTTAAGTTATTTTGTTCCAGAAGTGCAATCCCAAGAGCCTATGATAAATATATAATTTTTCATTTAATATTTTTAATATACATATACAAACGCATACACACACACCCAAATAACCATCCATAAACATTAGAATGTGACATGGACACTGAGGTATAATTTCCATCTTTTCACTCATGTCCTAGATAATCTTCAGAAGCTGATACTGTTCTATATCCGGTTGCTTTATACACCATAAACCTGTGCTGATTATTCAAACTGAAAACCAACTATAGATGCTGGTGAAATACATACATACATACATATATAAAATAACTTGTCTTGAATAATCAATATGTAAAGACACAATTATAAAATCTGCATAAAGATTTGCTCATATGCTACTATATTTAGTTACTTGGTAGAGTTAGACTAGGCAGGTGAGTCATCAGTATAAACAACGAATTCATTCCGAGTATAAATAAAAAATATGTATTTAAAAGGTGTACATTATTCATACACGTACACGCTCTAGCATAATAGGACATGAGACTAGAAGATAAAACCAAAGTGGGAAGGATATTTAATGACATTTTAAAAATCAAACGTTAACCTAAAAGGATATGTAGGTGTAAAGTGTTCATTCAACTGCTTTAGCTTTCTAGAAGTATAAAGAGTTGAGTATACAAAGGGTACGTAAATGCGTCATAGGAGTTAATCAAGTATTGTTTTATTGATCAAACTTTTGAGATGCATATTCGAAGTAGATGCTATGCTTTTTCATGCACTTTTAGTTCATTCACGATCATGTCCAAGAAAGTAGGCAAAAAATTATGAAATGTTTGGATATGAAATAATTATAAAAGAACTCAAACTGCAAATTCAATGAAGTAATTATACGTTTAATCTAGTTCTGGGATATACATACAGTGTTATCAATTCCAAGCTACCGATTTACTAATTACCATCTTAGATTTGAAGTTACATAGATAACAAATAACTGGGGGATTAACCTGTAAATAGGATCTAATTTTCGGCTCAGCATGTAATTTTACTTTATTAAACACTAACAAAGGGAGTCTTGGATCATTTATTGGTTAGTGCCAGTGGAGAGAAGACGAGCCACTAATATTCATTCTAGAAGCACAAAACTGAAAATACTCCATATTCCAAAACCCAAAGAGACAAGAAATGCTAAACTGTAAATTTTAAAGCAAGTAAAATCTGAAAACAGCAAAAGCAACCATCATTTTCAAGTTGCAAAACCAGAAAAGCAAATGCATACCTTTAAAAACTAAGTATCAATTAGCCAAAGAGGGAGAGGGTAGTGTAGCATGCTCTTCGTGATCAAGAACACATGTAATATCCTCTGCAAGGTCTTCAATTGTTGGCATTATTGACGTTCCACACAACCAATCTCTTAAACAAAGTAATGCTTCTACCACATCTTCCTTAAGTGAACTACGATATTCATCAAGGACCCTACCACTAATACTAAATGCATTTTCCGAAGCCACAGTCGTAATTGGAACTGCTAAAATATATCTAGCCATGCGACATAAAGTAGGGTATTGATATTGTTGTGATTTCCAAAATGCGAGAATATCCAATTGTATTTTACCATCAATCAAACCATCATCTAAATAAGAATCAAGTTCGGACTTATGAGGATTGCTAGCAAATTCAGAGGAATAGAATTTCTCCATCACATCTTCGCATTCTTGTGAATATGGACCTGCAAATGGTTCGGTGGATTCCATATTTCCTATAACGCTTGTTTCCGCGTAGGAATCTTTTTCAACTTTTTCCAAATACTCATTATATAGCTCTACCAATTTCATTTTCACATTTTCACACTCTAAGCAATTTCCATACGATGTTTTATATGAAAATTGAACAAAATTCGCTTTATACTGTGGATCAAAGATGCAAGCGATGGAAAGCAACACATTAAACTCACTCCAATATTTATTGAATTTTTTAAGCATATCACTTGCCATAATGGACATAAAATCATTTTGCTCCATGCATTTTTTCGATGTGTAATGAACCTTGAAAATTTTCAAAAAAAAAAACAAATTAGCAGTTGGGTAATTTGTACCAGAGAATAAACATGTAGCATCATAAAATACTTCTAAGAAATGAGCAATTTTCTTTGCTTTGATCCATTCTTCTGTTGTTGGGCAATAAATATAACTAGGATCGAATAATTTCAAATGACAAAGCGCTTGCTCATAATGTATGGCACTTTTGAGCATTGTAAATGTTGAGTTCCATCTAGTAGGAACATCTTGACGCAATCCTTTTCTATCGCTATCCAATGAGAGAGTAGCTATGCATTCTAAAAAACTTTTTTTTTCCTAGATTGAGAACCTTTAATATATTTTATGCTTTCACGAATGTTACTCAAAAAAGAAGAAACACACTTCAAACCATCTTGCACTATTAAGTTTAATACGTGCGTCGCACATCTAACGTGCAAATATTGTCCATTCGCCACTAAAGATTTCCTATAAAAAGTTGTGATTCCAATAATCCAACAAATTTATCATTTGCAGAAGCATTATCCAAAGTGCACGAAAATATCTTATCAACTATATCCCAATCAGCTAACATACTTGAAATTTTTCCAAATATAGCTGAACCTGAATGTGGATGTGGCATTAAACAAAAATTCAACAGCTTCTTTTGCAAATTCCAATCATTATCGATAAAATGCGCTGTCAAAGTTATAAACCCATCGGTATTTACTGATGTCCATAAATCAGATGTCAAACTAACTCTTCCACTACATGACTTTAGAAAATCCTTAAGTTTGATCTTTTCGACCTCATATAATTTAATAACATCAGAACGCGATGTGTTTCTTGAATAATGTTCCACTTGATTGTTTAAGTATGAATGGACCTCACGAATACGTTTATACTGAACAAATTTGAATGGCAAGTTATGTTCAATAATAGCTTTGGTCATCAACTCTCTGTATGTTTTCCGATCGAAATTACTTCTTTGATCATTTTTAGAACTTTTAGCAATTAACGGACACTTTGCTACATGTCTTAGCAAATTGTTTGTACCATATTTACCTCCCCAAATATATTTGCTTTTGCATTGTATGCAAAAACATGTGCGATTTTGACCTTCAATCGTTTCATTTTTTTCAAAATATTTCAAGACATTAGAGGAAGTATTTCTTTGTCGCTTATTTTTTATAGAGCTACCAACCGAATCTATCGCAGCCACCGATTCTACTGTGTTTCTTAATTGAGTATCTTGTTCAGCAATATCCATACTATTTTTTCACCTGAATTCAAATTTTTATTGTAAAAATAAACCTTTAGCTAACTGAAAATAAACACATTGAATAGGAAAAAGGCAACTATATCTCATACCACAATTATAGCCAAACTGAGATTATGACTGAAAAAATATTAATTATATCTATGAGTTTACCCTCATCACTACTCTCTCGTTAAAAATGAAATGAATGGACTTAATACTTTGAACAAAATCAACATTAAAGTAACGATCATGGAAAAAAAGTATAATTTTCTCAATATAATGGTCATAGGCTGAACAGGAAATTTTGTAATAACATAATTTCCTCAACAAAAGTGGTCATAGGTTAAACTGGAAAATTTTGTAATCAATTAACCAACCATGATATGTCAAAACGAACTAGCTCTGTTTGAGATAGCAAAAATTTGGCTACATCATTGTACACAAATGATTTGTTGATCATATACTTTTTCCGCATAGGAAAAATGGATACGGAATAAGGTTATTTTAGATAGGTATATATGGAAGAAAGGTTGGAATATGCATGTGTAACAACAGCTTTAACAGGAACTAAAAAAAACGGTGTAAAAAGAATCATACCAAGTATTGATTGAATGAAGCCTTTGAGATTTGGAGTCGAGCAGCAACAATCGAGGTCTGAATAATGCATGCACATGAGTTAAACAGACTAACTCATCAACTAAAATACTAAGGCAATGAAAGCTAGTTATATAGTAAGTATGTATTTTCCTATAACTGTAAAGGATCTCATGTTCTAATTTTACTGGTTTCGTATCATCTTCAATAGGATAAATTGTTAACAACAAATGCACATAAGGATCAATATACAATATCTTCTGGAAAATTAGAAGAAATAAACTATGGGGTTTCCATCCATGAAATGTTGAAGCCCAAGTTATATAAATCTTTGATGTCATAAATCTTTGATGATCTATATTCTGCATCTGGACATCTAGATATAAATCTTTGATGTCATAAATGCCAGAGAGTAAATGCCAGGGTTATTGTAAATCCAAAACTATAAGTTGGGTTTAAAGTTTTAAGTGCGATTGGTAATGAGTAGTAAATCAACCAGCTGGTAAAAGAATCATGATAGAGACATGTTTTTTTTGCAGTATATCAGATCCAAAAGAGTCCAAAATATGCATGTTTGAAGTCCAAACTTTGTATGCGGAACTATAACAGTTTGACAATTTTTACTGTAGTTTTCTAGCAAGAAAATTTTAGTTGACTAGTGACTAAATGCAACTAAATAAGAAGCAAACAAATAATAAATGCAACTAAATATTCAAAACTTACCTGCCTTGAATAAGAAGCAAACAAATAATAAATGCAACTAAAGTAGACAGAAGAATCTACATATTTTAGTTGACTAGTGACTTTATCTAAGAAATAACACACCATTGGTTCCAAATGCAGTCTTTTTAATATGTTAGATTATCGTGCATATTTTTCTCCTTTTTTTTGGAGCACAATGCAAAATCAGAAAATCAATATGGTGGATCTTAACTCAGATAGTCATGAAAATAAATTTATAATATAAATCACACAAATGTTTTACACAATAACTACAGGGGTTTTACTACCTCAAAGCAACGCTGTAGATGTTTGGCTGACAGCCGAAGATCGATTCAGTTTGATTTTGATTTTAAATCCAGATTCTTAAAAAAACCAGATAGTCGAAGATCGTTAGAACCGATTAGAGCCTAAACAGAAATAAAAATGAAACAAATCCTACTAAAAATCCAGAAATTAACAAAGTAGAAACTCAAACGTTCGTATCTTTCATTTTTAGGGTTCGGCTGACAAAAGCCTTTTCGATTTTAAGCTTGAAGTAATTTTAGAGATAGATAATCGGATTAATTTGAGAGAGAATCACCGTGATTTAGGGTTCGGTTGAAGAATTTAGAATCGCCAAAGTCGATTTAGGGTTTTATTTCTTTTGAACGGGTTGGCAGTTTGAAAGTGTGTTTCGACGGGTTGAATTAGTCTGACCCGAAATAAAATGTTTACTACGGTAGGTGGACCCGTTCACATTAAAAATAGGGTCAAAATGGTAGGGTAAAAGGTTTTTATAATTTTTGACAGCTCTAGTGGAAATGGTAAAGTTTTATTTTGCGGCAGTTACATGAAAAACAGTCGCACATTACTCCGCCCTCCGCTGCTCTCCATTCTATCGTATTGGAAACCATGCCCTCCGCATTTTTTATTTTTCCAATTTCCTCACCCCTCACGTGACCCCATTCGTGTTCCTCTTTCTCTACGCTCATCTCTTCTCCCTTTTTTACCCGTTTCAATCTCCCCCTAAATAACTGCTTCTCCGCGCAGACCCTTTCATACACTGCCGGCGTAATAACCCCTATCCCAACCCCTAGAACGCCTATACTTCACCAACGCTGATCCTGATGCTATTTCTTCACCTTTATTTCCCCAAATTTAACCCCAATTCCACTTTATTTTCCCACCAAATCTATCTTACCCATTTATTTTGCTAGACTATATACTGCTGAACTGCTTACCATTCCCCTGTCTGCGGTAATCCATCTCATCCCACGTCCTCGTAATTTTTGGCATACCTCCTTCCCACGACTGATAGCAGGAGAAGTCCCGGGCAAAAGGACCGCCTCATACCCCGAATTTGGTTATTACTCAATCCATCTCTACCATTTTCATGGACTGTTTTACTTCAGGTAATTTCGATTCTATTTTTTTTAATAATTCTCTTTGCATATAATTTATGTAATTTTCTTGTATAATTCTGGATCCTCTCAAGTATAATTCTGGATTCGCCTACGGATGCAACCATATTATATTATGGTTTTTATTAAATGTCGTTTGTAGTTAATTTTTTTTTGAATAATACGCTCCAAAGGTTAAACTTGTTCCTGATAGGGATATCATGGCAACTATATTACCATTGCTTTCTTGTGGAATAACTAGAAGTCTTCATTCAACAAAAACCAAAGGCATTACGGATAAAACGAGGAAATTTTTACAAAATATATGTACATATGGTGTCGAATAAGTCAACTGTGTAAGATTTCCTCGTAACTCATAATTGATCCATTTCATCTTTGTATTAGTTTAAACTCAATTTCATTTTAAGTACTCTGTGACATACTTTTTCTAAGGATGGTCCCAAGCAGGGGCCCGAACGGTCACTGCCTTAGGTCCTTACTTCATAAGAAACTGAGAATCTGCTGGGACATAAAATATTTGATTAATGGATTTCCGTAGCAATATGACAACATTAAGATCTCACTTAAAATTCATCAAATTTTTTATGTAATGGACGAAGAGGAAAAAAAGAAAATCTTATGATTTTCACAGTTTGAGCTTGATTGAATTAACCTTCGAAACCTTCTACACTTGGCTGTCACAGTTTTCAGTTCTATCAACAGTTAAGTCTTCAAACTATGATTCCATGTAATGTTCTTCTTCTATTTTTTTTTTCTAATTAATTGTGAGTTCACAATCAGTGTTAAGATCTTAGCATGCTACTGTAATCTAGACCTGCAAATTATTTAAAAAAAAACCATCCTCAAAATTTTGCCGTGCATCCAATGATATATTATAGTTTTCCTATGTTTATGAAAACGTCATCATATAACGTAGCCGAACAAGCATTTCAGTGAGAAGGACATGAATATGCACTTTCCAGTCATTCATAACGTTTATGTGCAAACTATAGAAGAAGAAACCTAATCTGAGATTCTGAGTGCAGCAACATATTTGCACCATACTACATATTTTTGTCTTTTATTTAATAAGCACGAAGTAAAAATAGATTAAAGCCGAGGACCATCAAATAGATTCTTTTTTATATGGCACGGATGAATAAATAAAAAGTTTAAAATTCCAACCAACTGGAGGCTAAATGCATGGTTCAAGTTGATCAAAACTGATGTAGTTTGTCAACTGTAAACAAGCATTGCAGCATTAAAAAACAAACAAACAAACACATTAAAGAAAAAAGCGCAACAGCGGATCAAGTGGAAATTCATCAACATCCGGACCATCACAACTGCCTATGGATTCAACGTTAATGTTCACAGGATTTGGATTTGGATTTAACACATGTCCAAGCATAGAATATTCATATGACAAATTCACATTAGAGGAGGATTTGGATTTAACACATGTCGAGTTTCTTTCCTCCCATATGACACAACTAAATGCAAAAATAATGTGTCAATCTATGTGTTTCAGGAAAACTTCGTTGCTAAGATTCCCTTCACATATATATTTACTATAGAATGCATCATTTGCATTTGGTATAAAGGGGCCTGTGACACGATATGTAGCATAAGTTTTGATTTATAAATGGATGAATTATATGCATATATAGATTGAATTGGCGTCAATATATTACTTGTTTGTTTTACACGGTCATTCATATCAAGCCTGGATTACTTTCAAGAAATTATAGATGGCAATATCAAATCATAGAGATAGCAATCTCAAATAATAATTTATATTCTGAAACCGAAGTAAATGTAGGTCCATAATGTTAATGATAGGCAATGGCTCATATGATGTATACAACGGAAGACAAAAAATTTAGCACTAACTTCATGAACATAATAATGCATATAACATGGTTTTTCATGGGGTTTCCAATTACATCTGAATCATGATAATTTCTCCAACCCATAGTCCTAACTTTTTGTTTAAATACTTTCGCAAGCTGTAGATGAGCATGTGCCAGTGCAGATTCCCGCACATGACACCAGGCAATGGCTTATATTGAAGCATACAATAAGCTTGGTTGAAAGATATAAGGTTGCGCATTAACACAGTGAACATAACAATGCATAGAACGTGGTTCTATTTTATGGGGTTTCCAGCTATGTCTGAATCATGATAATTTCATTATGGCCCAACCCATAGTTCTGACTTTTTTGTTTAAATACTTTTGCACATTATAGATGAACATGTGCCAGTGCGGCGGTGCCACTACTCACCAGTGTAGATTCCTATAAGTGACGCTGGTTTAGATGAATTTTTTTCTTTCAGTAATCTACAATATTTATGTGTAAATTATAGAAAAATCCCCAACATAAGTGCAGAAAATGAATTTATACCACTGATGCAGATTTTTATTCTTATATAGTAAACAGAATAGAGACATGAAGTAGATTAAATGAATTTCAGTAGCCACCAAGCAGATTTATTACTGCCAGAGTAGCTTAAGAAGATTAAATCCATAAAAAAACCATTCAATGAATAGATGAATACACAATTAATGGTAGTACTATTTCAAATTTTCATGAAAACAACTGTTATCTTTCCAGAACAACGAGGTTCACTTGGACCGGCATCATTTTCATTAGGTGCAACGGAAGGATCTGGATATGATATTTTGCATAAATTTTGATTTCTACGTAGATGAATGAATTAAGCATATATTATTTGGATCGGTCCATTATTTTACTCATTTTTTGATTTTCTTGTAAAGAGATTCCGATTCAAAGCTGACACTAAATAATTTTCAAGAGATTAGAGATAGTGAGATTAAATCATTATTATATGTAACGAATCAAACGTTGATACATGTTAGAAATACTAATACTGTTCAATAGCTCCTAACGATGTCTATAATGAAATATATAAAATAACATTTAACGTGTTGGACATGGTAATGCAGAAAATATAACTTTATAACTGGGTTTCCAGTTAGGTATCAATCATAATATAACAAGATGGTCAAATGAAATTCACAATTTCACAATTTCATGTTATGCCTAAATTTTTAATTATCAAGCACTATAAACCCAAAAAAAAACATCTACTGAATAATTTTTGATCATTTGTTTAAACAACTAGCCATATAAACACCATATAAAATTAGAAATATTGAATGATATATAAGCAGCCCAAAAACGATAACAAGACGAATCTTTGCGGTCATGATTTGAAGCTCAACTAAATTCATTGTAGAGGAAATTATTCGATCCATACGATTTTTTATTTTTATTTTTAGATATATTCTTCAAGCATAAAATACTGTTTCAGTGCTTCCAAAACAAAATATAGGTAAAACAAGAGAAAAAGCTTAGTTTAGGTTTTGATGTAAAAGCTTGAACATCAAAATTAATTTCAAAAATAAATCTAATATATCTTGCAAGGAAGGACCGATGTTCTCGTCCATGTAAGGGAAGCTAATCTCCTGCCTCATCGTCATGGAAAATCAAGAACACCATGAGTTTCACTCTATACCTAGTTCCATGTTTCTAAGCCCGACGAATAAAACTTTTGACACCTATTAGTTCCATGTTCCAGGTTATCCTTCATACCCATCTTTGATCATTTGTGTTCTTATTGATGAGATTCTATGAGTGCGATAAAGTGGTGCTTTTATTATTGTAGTTTCTATTTTTAGTAACTCATACTTGGTGTTAAAAGTGGTTGCAAGTACTTAAGAAATTTGCTTTTGGTTTGCATTGTGTGTTTAGATGGAGCACTACCTAGTTACCACCTACATTGCAGTGATGGATCTGATGCAAATGGTTGGTTGGATGTTGCAGAGAACATAAGTCTTCATATCTTTACCAGTAAACATAATTCTTCGTACCTTTACCAGTAATTGGCAAAAGGGATCTCAGGTAAACACATTTGAATTACTACAAAAAATTAAACATAAGTCTTCATATCTTTACCAGTAACATCAGTTTTATTTTATTGTTGATTCAGTGAGACATTTTAACAACAAAACATGTCGAGATAATGGTAAATGCCAATACAGTTTTTCCAGAACTTCAAAAACACTACAGAGTAAGCTTGACTTGCTTTCCATTTCTACATTTTCGAGTTTAAAGCACCTCTGTATTTGTTGCTGGGTGTCACATCAGTAGAGAATGTTCCGAACTAGTTCTTTTTTCTGAGTAATCTGGGCGTATGGTTAAACATAACAAAGTTTACAAATATGTTCTTTTTTAAATTCGCAGAGGAAGTCATTACCAGAATTTTGGCGAGACCGTCCCACAGTAAGTTCTTTTTTCATTTATAGGCTGTCAAACTTTAAATAATGAGCTATATAAGCAAAAATAATCAAGTGGAAGTTTGCTAGTGTCAGTATCAAGTTCACTTTAGTTCTACCTGAAGAATCATTTTTATATCTGCAGCCTGCGGAAGGATGGAAAGAACAGAACTGTATGTCTTATGAACGTTATGTCCAGACGCTTCTAGCTGTGAGTTTATTTTTAAGCCTTTTAGCCTTTTTGATATACAGTTATATTTCTAACTATAAATCAGCTCATCCAGAACTATCTTTTACATAGAAGTATAGAACATCCCCTATAGTTATTATGCAATACCCATTCACTGGAGTATAGCATGCAAATGCAATTACCATTGATGGCATTCATTCCCGTTATACCTTCCAGTAAATGTTATTTCTGGTCATATTCATTTTCCAGCTCCCTGGATTTATTTATAGAACAGGTTTTGAATCTATGGCCTCTTGAACCAAATTCGGAGTGTCTACCCACCGAATACGTACGAACGTATGTTGTATATATGAATGTATAGGAGAGTTTTGCTACACCCCCTCTTCTACGCCTCATCTATACCGCTGTGATTTTCGAGTTGCACAGTTTAAAATTAATCAGAGATACGTAGATATGTTTTTAGATGCCTCAAGATCAGC